>JAJEOU010001759.1:0-36490 GCA_021534815.1 Acrocephalus arundinaceus
CCTACACCTCACGCATAAATATAGTTCTCCTGGATCTCCTCTCAAATCATTTGATGTTACCCCCCACCCAAAGCAGGCTTCAATCGTCCTTGAATTCTTCCGCCCAATATATCCTTGAGGCCCTTCTTGAGCTTCTTACTTCTCATATTATTCATTTTCTGTATAAACACTGGACCACCTGCTCGCTTTACTTCACCCTTGCGTACCACAACCATACCCAAAAAAATCACCTGCGAAACATCACACAGAAACGTCACCTGGAGAAACCAGAAGCGAATCCCAAAACAATAGCACCGTGGAGGTAATTCACTCAGTTGGACATTGTAGAATATTCTATCCAATGTTGGATAATCCAATCAAATTACTCTTGGTACCACGATACTTTCTATATCAAAAATTCACACTGTGGATTGAACAACCTGTTGTCAATATATAATGCGACATGTGAATATGCCACTTTCCATCTTTGCCCTCATATCTTGTCCTATGGCACCTCCTTAAAAACAGTGTCTCGGTATAAGCCTTTTTGATAATATCCCTAGGTGTCTGCTTGTCAAGTTGCCTTCACTCCTTCGGTATAATCCACTCATTCTGGATTCTCCACGCGAAATTTGCCTGGGTACCCACCCATCCCCTGGTGAGCTTTCCTGGGGAGCCTCCTTCAGTGCAGACATTTGAAGATACCGGCTCTTTCGGTCCGGGACTTAGCAGATGACCTCTTTAGAGGTTAACCACAATGTGCACTTTTGGAAGTAGTCCCAGCCTCGATTTATTGTTGACTACTCCAAAATCCCTGGGGTACCCCAACAAATCACCTGGGTATCCCTCAAAATCACCTGAGTACTTCCCAAAAAGGATCACTTTCCGCATTACACCTGAGTCTACCCTAGCAAAATCTCTCGCTGACTCAATCTCTCCATGTCACTCAAACCTGAGTAGCCCTGATCCCAAAATCACCACTGGATACCAAGCCTGGGTTACCTCCCCAATAACATGTTATTTGGGTCGCAAACCGTGCCCAAGAAACACTGGTTAGTTTTGTAGTATACCCACTGCCTATTGGCTGGTGTAGTATTTCAACGCCCAGAGAGATGGACCCATTATCACATCCCATTGTAACATTTTGTACTGCGTCGTATGCTCACCTGGTGTCCTGTTTGACCCCCATTTTTGACATCGTAACCCTTCCAGTTGCTCGCCATGTCATCTCTAGGTAGATTTTTTATGCCAACGCGAGAGCTCACACCAGCAAAACTACTCCAGATCTTCGCCTTTTCGACCCCGTGGTTGTTCCCCTCCACAGTGTAATCTTTATTTTGGGGGTATCTGGTTCAGTGCTCCGAGTTTGAGGTGGTATAGGCCACAAGGGTGATTGCTTGTGAGGTCCAGAGTATAATGTCGGCACGGTGGTTTTGCGGGAGTAACCCCATTTCTCAGGAGCCGACCCTGTGATTTGGGGGGGTATCTTCACGGTGATAATTATGTTTGCGGTGTTCCCCATCAGATAGGGCAGCGCGAGCGTATGAGAAGTTCGACAACAGTTTGCGAGCATAATTCACGGCACCATCTCGACAATAGTGCTGTGAACTGGGAATATAGTATATAGAATGACACAATATTCCTCGCCACGTGCTTGGACGTGTCTACTTTGAGCCTCATGTTCGATTCTCAGTGGGGAGTCCAATTGCAGACTGAGAACTTCCTCCAATGTTGAGCGGAGGTAAATATCGTTAGAGTGGCGGAACTCTGACACACCCTACGGAGGGATCTATCCAGGAACCTCGGTTGGAGACAAACTTAAATAAAGGACCATGTTTCTTACACCTAATCCCCATTGGACTTCAGTGGTAAGATCAAGGTTTGTTTGGAATTTGCGTTATATGGTGTCCATCTGCCTAGATTCTTAATCATTCCTCTGATGGCATCGACTTTGGTCTTTCCCTGACTCCCCATTTGTGTTCAGATGGGGGTAGACACTGGGTGTCTTAAAAACCGCAAAAGTCCAGTGTGGAAGGGCCCAAGCAGCTGCACAGTTAGGGATACGAGATCTTCCTTAACGAGTTGTAGATACGACTGGTCGAGAGGAGCAGCGATCGCCTAGAGAATCATAAGAGTACACATTCTATGTATGCTGTGGCTTCGATGAGTCCTAATGTGTGTCATCAGATGTGGGTCGAAGAGAGCGACGGCGCATGCGTTTCTGCACTACCAGCTCAACATGCTTCTGAGGGGATGGAGGCCCAATGGAGGAAGGTGCCACACACTTCATATCGATGTTTGATCCATTGCCTACACAACCCATATCTCAGGGGAGGGGCAGATCCATGAGGAGGTATCAGCTCCACTTGGTGCCGAAGAATCTGGAATGGGGGCACCGCCTGGGGGTTGTGGTTGGGGTGCAATACATAGTTCCCACCCGTGTAATCTCCTAATCCATTTTATGAGGACCAAGAGCATTGAGCATAATTACTCATTGTATGTAGGCGATCATAATTCTAATATGTCTAGGCTTGGGGGCAAGAGGGAAAGTATGGTCGTCCTTGCTATGAATAGATTAGGAGTCCATAAGCCCCACTAGTCTGTGAAATAATCTAAACCTGGAGGATGTAGTAGAGGGTAGTGGTATTGGAGTTACCAACAGATCTCACCATCATACATTGGGTTTTCCCGTGAAATCACGAGAAACTCCTAACCCATCCCCTTACCACCTTACTCCACATTCGGGCCGGAGATATATTTGGTAAGTTCTCTAGCGACTGTACTCATATAAATGTAATGAAATACCTCATACCCTGATTGGTCTTAAGAATTGTGTGGCTTCTTTATGTCTGGTATAGGCCACAATAGGGTATCCCACGATTGGTATCATTGATGCTCAATAATAAAAAAATTTAAACTATAAAATGTTCTCCTAATGAATAGTAAAAAGTAATCTTATTTGATGGGGTAGCCATGGTCCTATCCTCATTTGGTTTCAATTGTCTAGAAGTTTGTCTAACTATTGGGTCGTTGAGGTACCCAGTCGTCATCCGAAACAACTTAAACTCACATTAGATGACTGTGGAATGGATGGTCTCTTGGGTTGTATGAGTAACTCCTCGTAGACCGGCTATCGAATCAAAATTGGTATTACACGGACCCTTTTTTTGATCCTATAAAATCACCCACCATTTGGGTTCAAATGGGGTCATGCGTTCCGTTACCAAATCCCCATGATCTTTTAACATGCAGGTAAAGTAGGACCTGGTGTCTATAAAATAGATCTTCCCGAGTGGTTTCAATTGGGTTTTTCATTAATTTTTCCTGTTATAGTGTTTCCACCCCACACTCTGGTTATTAGTTGCCATGTCATGGAGTCAACTCATTTAATCTTATATTTTTCCATGATCTCCAGTGTTTGTACCCCTGGCTGCCCCCTCAGATTTTGGGGTGCCTCCCTTTTTCACGCCTCCCCAGAGCTGGCTGAGCTTGAGTGTCGAAACAGCCGTCGTGCTCCTAACGATCTCCACCTGATTGGACCAGACCTGAGGTGTACCCGTGCCGCACCAGCTATCTCTCCTGAAAAAGAATAATCCTGGGGGACTTCTCTCTCTCAGGAAGCCCTGGGCCCTCTACTGGAATTAATTTGCGGTAGCCCTCTGTAGGCTCTTGGGTTGTCCCCACTCACAGCTCCCCTTGCCACTTGAGGGTCATCTCATCCCATTGGTCTGGAGGTTTAAATGACAGTAGGCGATCATTTATTCCCAGCCCATCAGGGTGACAGGGGGACCACTGGGTAGTAATCTCTAAAAATCACCCCTAGCATACCCCCCCCAAATCATACCCTGGTGACTCTCCCCAAACCTCCCGTATTGAGATTTAAACTTGGGATCCTCTAGCTATTTCTCAACCTTACATAATGTAATACCTTGAATCTTTCTCGGGTTCTTCACCATTTTGTATATTCAACTATCACCTGTGGTACCATTCGATAACCCATAAATTTGCTGATCGGAAACCTCTCATAACATTATCAGAGGGGTGTTCCTGCGTGGGTTTCACTGGGGAGCCCTCAGTAACTATAGGCATTAATTGATTTCTCGGGATACTTAGGCAAGAGCTATATATACTGCTAAAAATGGGGGTCACGAGGACACCATAGGGCATAAACCACAAGAGGGCAAATGGATCACATGGGATCGAGATAAGTAAGGGAGAGAATTAACACGAGGAGCTCGTCTACGCAAGGCCAAGCAGTGGGGCATTTCGCACGACTCTGACTCAAGCTTTTGTGGGACAAGGGTAGCCAAAATTTTTGGGTACCACAGGTTATCCGTGAGTTTGTGAGCGAGGCTGAATACGAGGGAATAGTCGTAATGTAACGCAGGAAGTTATTTGTTGTGTGTGTACTCTTCCTAGAGTGGATCGACTAGCAAGAAATATATTTCTCTGGGTCAAGTTGTTCAGCTCTGTCAGGTGATTTTTGAGCGATCATTTTATGGACTAATTCTAGGGCCTTGAAGATACTTACTGGAAAATATTTTGGCCAGAGTGCGTAGTGGTAAGTAGGTCTCTTTGTATTGCAAAGTTCGGTTACTGACGTCCTCCTCACACAGGTATTGTGGAGTATCCAATCAGTGGGATACTTCCAAAAATCCACCGAAAAAATCCTCATTTGTTGTCGGGTAACCATAAAATCTAGGATTCTTCTGGGTTTGATTCGATTAAAAAGTCACTGGGAGTACCAGGTGGATATGGGGAAATCTACAAGTGTGTTTTTTGGTGGAGATTAGCTATTGCGCAACTTATGAAAAGAGGGGTACCAGTGAATCACGTAGACACCCTTTTTGGCGATTGTACTCGACCGGTTGTTATAGAGGAAATATTCACAAACAAGTGATTGTTCATGCGGTGTTCTCTCATAGGCTGAATTTTTTTGTTAAAGTGTTGTATAACCAAGGTATCTGATGAAATACGGGTATCCTGCAAGTTTTTGGTGATTTTTTGTGGGATTTCTTCCTTCTGTAGGTTTCTCCTCCCAAGCACTGCTTTGCAATTTGGAGTGAGATGGTTTCCAGGGTGTTTTCTTCTGAGGGGTACCAGAACTGGGGTGAAATGATTAGGAGTAGGCACACAGTGATGTACATCCAGGCTGATTTATTTGCGAGGTCTCAGTTAGATGTTTTAATCTAGGCGCCCTTAGAATGTCTATTTGGGAGGAATCGAAAGAAGTAACTTTGGGGTACATCAGGAGAACTTGATTTGGGAGTGGGTTTCCCTCAGACAGAAGAATTTGGTGGGGGTAATTAAAGGACAGATGGGTTTTTTGCTGGAAACATTCGAGAGGGCACGCCATAGAAAGTTTGGCGGTTGATTCTCGAAAAGCATTGCTAGAACTGAATTGTCTCAAAAGATTTATAACGTTTAAGAGCCACGAGTGGTTATGAAGACAAACGTTTCTTATTACAGGTAGATAGCGAATGGTGTTCAGGATCAGTGATATCAATTATAAACACACATAATACTACATTATACCAAGTGTATTTTATTTTAACCTCTCTCATTTATATATTTAACTTCCCAGTAGGGCGCATGTTAAGCTTGCGCAAATCATTCCCTCTATGATGCAGTTTTGGGCCGTACATGCTGCCCAGTTGATCCCATCTATTTTGCTCCCACCATTTCTCTCCTATTTGGAGCTTCTATAGTGTGTTCAAAGCTGGCCCCTAGCCAGCCTCAGTAACTCATCTTGTCGAGAGGAGGTGCCAGTAAGGATGCCAGTTCTCGCCCGGGTATATATATGTGAAGGCCCATCATCACTTGTCAGCCCATCAGCTCCCACCAGAAGGTCACCAATGTTCCCAGCCCAGTGCTACCATTCACCCAGTGCTTCGTTTGGTCCAGTAAAATTTTGTCTAAAGCTTTTCGCATGTCATGCAGATTTTGTTTTCAATCACGTCACTATAATCCAGTCTGTGCCAGTTTGACTACTCCTCTCCGGATATGATTTAGAGTAGTGCCCCCAAGTTAGAGTGAACCTATTGCTATGCCACTGTAAAATTCATACAAGTATGACATGTAACCTCGTTTCACGTATGACGCCTAATACTGTTCCAAGTCTCTCGCGAACAGTAATTATAATCCACACACACTCCCCGATGCTCCCAGAAGTTCCCAGTTTCGTATTTCCACAGATATGTCTTGATATAGTGTAGTATGTTTCCATGTATGACACTCACAACGAAACATTTCCGTGTCAACTCCCATGTATTTTCAGAAATACACAGTACGACCCTCAAGGGGATCACCCATAGCCAATCAGCTAAGGACCCAAAAGCTCGTCACCGACATAGGCAGTGACCAATAAATATGGAAAGCGCAAGTATGACACTGCCAGGAGGACTTTTCCAATTGTTTTCTCTCAAATCCTGCAGTATATCCGTTGTCCTAGAATAGTCCAGTCCTCTCACAATTGTCCCTACTGCACTAAACTAATCATGTTTTACCACATGCATGTCCTCCAAGTGTTCCGCAAAGTGTAGGGCCTTTCGACGTCTGCCACAGAATGGTTACGACACTATCCAGCTTATATCTCAGTAGAGGTCGCTCAGTTTAATGTGTATCCAGTGAGGTTTTCTCGCGTATATTTCAGAGATAGATATGCCTGAAGTTTTCCACCAGATAACTCCCACTCCTCCAGCAATGGACATTCCCATTTCTGGCAGTTCATCCGCGCGGCAGAAGTTTAGCCCAAAGGTTGCTCTCCAGTTACTCGTATTGAAGTCCAACAACGTTATATCTCTAGTTTCCCCTCGAGGTAAAATGGTCCCAGTCACTCGCGGAGGTTAGAAATGTCCAGATAGCTCCAAAGTAGTGGTTCCAGATTATATTCTCTCCCCATACGCGGATCACAGATGGTTCTCAGTACTGGACAAACCTCCGTACATTTAACTGTGCCCATAAAGAAACCATAACAACTAGATCGGCATCTGTTGTTCACACAGATACTCCATATATTGTAGAGCCTCAACGTCAGCGATACAAAGGGAATGAAACCTCAGGAGGAGGAGCCAGTACGACACACTCAATGCTTTGGTTTCACCGAGTCACTCCAAGTATGACTCAGTGCCACCTTCCAGATACTCCCAGTTTATTCCAGTCATGCCCTAAGCTGATGGGCAATCTGGTGCGTATCCAACCCGAGTGTTATGACCGCCAGTTTGTCTGAAGGTACTTCCAGCATGTATCCAGTCACATCCGCAGCAGCTAACCATGGATCAGAGACGGTCTTAGTAACTCCCACGAAGTAGAGTGAGCTTCCAGCGGTTCAGTTCGACCTCACAGCAGGCACAGCTATGAGCTACACACGATAAAATTTTACCCGCCAATCTTTAAGTGGTTTTTCACAGTCTTAATCCCAGTATCCCCAAGTTGCTCTTCGGCAAAAATACGATACTCTCACCACGAGATAATGGATCCCTCATCTGCTGATATATCAGTTTTGGTTTAGTCACCAACACATCACACCAGATCAAAAGAACTCTGGTAGGGTGCAGATTCTCAGATGCAGCCCCATAAGTTATGTCGAGTATGCCAAGTATGATCACAGCCGGTGGGCCAGCCTCTCCAACTGTGAATCCGTAAAGATCCTCATGTTGCCTTTACCTGAGGGACCTTTGCCGAGCCCCAGCCATGCTGTTTGGCCGCACAGAGCGGCCAGGCCAGGTGGGGCTGCTCCCAGGGCTCTTTTTTTGTGCTCTCAGTCATTGGTCTGGGCAAGTGTTCTGGAGAGAGCCTGTGGGGGCAAGCCATTGCAGTCCCACAAACTCAGGGACGATAAGGACCTGAGCGCCGGAAGCAGAATCAAAAGTAGCCTCCTGGGAGAGTTCCACCACTGATGCCGTTCACTCTGCTGTCTAACCACCCAAGTGATAGAATTAACGCGCAATATCGCGAGAAATCGATGGCTTAGAAATACCGAAGACACACTCTGCTAAAGAGGGCTCGTAAACAGAGGTCTGAAGCTACACCCAGAAGGGAAAGCGCAGTGTGAGCAGCGTGGGCAAAACGGCGCAGGCACATGGGCACCATAGGAGCTGCGGCCAGCTGCTGGCTGAGGGCGAAACATGATCACAATGCCACAAGCACATAGTATTGGCCAACGCATCTTCTGCAGAATACTACGACATATGCTGAAGAGTCTGCAACTCCGCGAGGGCATAAATGAAGACAAAACAAAGACTTTACTGCAGACGTTGGCCTGGATCCTTAGAGCTCCTTTAAGCCACTACGCGCAACAAAGTGTCTCTCTCCCATTGAGAACTGGAGAGATCTGACGCACATAAGATGTGAGAGACGAAACAAAAACGTGTTTAATTGGCATTAATGACACACATGAATATTTGCTAAAATACAGATTTAACAAAAAACTAAAGAATAGAACTCAGCACAAACTAAACAAACATGAACAAATACCTTCATGCATGGTGGTATTATATTCAAGAGTGATTTGACAAGAAAATCAGGCCAGCAGCTTGAATGTTTTTGTGGAAACATCTAATTACTCTAACAGTAGTCCTACACTGGCATTGACCTTGTTAGAGTCTTCTTGAAGTTATGCTCAAGAGCGTATGATGAGCTGGGGTTGGCGAGAGGCAATCACGAGTAACAGAGTCTTTGACATGGGCCAGTTCCCACAGATGGCTTTGGTACTCGACCGACCTGATCAGGGCGTGTACACAGGTAGGCAACAACTGTCAGTATGATACAAACAGGGAGATTACAAGGCACACAGCTGGGAAGGCAGGTGGAAGGTTTTGTGCTGTCCCGCTCAAGAGGGGATCCTCAGCAAGCCCTGAGATCCCTTGCTGATCATAGAGAGACAACTCTAGTGACACTCACCAAAGAGACTAGGTGAGAGCAAAATAGTTGCGACACTGACATGATAACTACTCCACTCCTATATAGAGTTGTGAGCAGACGGCCTCTTTGAGGATACTCGTGGAAGAGCCACCAGAAAGCAACCTGGCCCATGAATTGTTCTCATGCTTTCTGCATGGGCCAACGGGAAAACTATTTGTATTGCGCTGTTGTTCATGAGAGCTATTTTGAGAGTAACAGTACTAAGAGGCACTGAGCCAGCTGCTGCTGCCACTGACAGCCCACGCTGATCTGTGCTGCCATTGAGGGTCCCGTGTGCAGGGGTTTGGCAGATGTGACACGTCTCAGGAAGCTTCACGTAGCACCACATTTTGAACGTGCCACTGAAGTTATTATAGTCTCGCTAGCAAGACAAACACGACGATAAGAGCTGCATGCAGAGAACATCGATTGTTCCCTGATCGTTAGGGATACTTGTGCTGGGTTTTGTACACCAGAGGACTTGAGACATAACGGATTTAGGTGGAGAGTAGAGATGGAGATCCAAGTGCCAGAAATCAGGATGGCTAAGAGTGTAACCAGTGTTGAGAGCAAGGAAGAAGAACATAGCTGTACAGAGAAGGATGGCCAAGAGCAGAGATAAGGTGCAGACTGATGATGAGAGCATAGAGAGTAAGACCCAGGAGGGCATCAGGGAGTGCCAGAGAGAAAGTACGAGCGCAAGTACATAGCGTGCACAGTCATGCCGCGTCAGCGTTCTGCCCAGCAGAGGAGTAGTGGCTGAGTGGGCTGCCTGTTGGACATTTGGCTGAAGATCTGGAAACTGAGGATCTGAGTCAAAAAAAGCATGCTGGAACCATAACTATCAGTATACTAGGAAAGAGGCCTTTTCCAATAGTACAGAGAGTACGTCAGACGATGAGCCTAACCTTGGTGGCATCTGTACAAACCTTCCCCCAACTGCCTGCCGAGGGCTCTGCTGCCTGCAGCTGTCCTGCCTGCAGCTGCTTCCTGTGCCCAGGGCTGGGCTCCTGCAGGGTTGCCAGGGAGCCCAGCCTGGGGGTCAGCTCTGCCTGCAGACCTTCCCAGCTCTCAGGTTCACGTTTAAGCCAGGGGGTCTGGCTTAGCTGTCAGAGCACCCTCTTAGGAAAGGTCCAGAGCAAAGCACGGCATAGAGGAAATGCTGAGAGAGCACTCACTGATGCTGCATGCAAGGGACGGCTGTGCCTAATTTCTGTCAACAGCCTGGTTATTAGGATAGGACGAGAATGAGTTCTTATTTCTCTTTTCACTGAACTGGAATCCTTGAAACATTACACACTCTGTGCTCATTGTCTAGTTGTACCACTGCATTCATAGTGAAGGACAGAGTAGGACGAGTAGAGGCTAACTATGATACACATATAAAGTAGGATTTCCCCTTTCTTATGAGCCCCTGCCCTCTAGTGCTCGTGTATAATCTACTTGGACATGTCTGGCATTAAATGTCATGCTGGAGCCAGTCCTGACACTTGCGATCTCACCACTTAAGCGAAGAACTTCCATAGGCCTTAAACCAGCTTGGTGCTCCTTCCCCCAGATCTTGTCCCACAGATGCTGGCGCAGCTCCCGGGCCGGCTGAGGCTGTCCTAGGCAGTCACAGATGTCTGGGCCAGCACAGCGCCTGGGCTGCAGGACCCTGCTCTGCACCACGCCCTGGCCCCCTGGTGCTCTACACAAAGATATCAGAGAATTTATAAGAGTCCTGTAGGCATTGGGATTTGCAGATCTGGAAGATCTGCAGGAGCTGCAGCTGCATTGTCCTGCAACCAGAGGTTCCTGTGCCAAGGGCTGGCAGTGATTTTTCTTGGGCTTCTTGCCAGATTATATCTCCAGCGTTGGACTCGCCACTGCTTCCCCTTCCTCAGCTCCTTCTCGGGCAGTCTGACGAGTGAAGCTGAAGATCTCTCCGATGCCTCAGATGTGGTGTGGCAGGCAGTGCTCGGTGAGTCAGCTACTCGTACAAGCGTCCACCTGCTGCGAGGGTGCTAGGAGAAAAGCTGCTCATTCCTTGATGGCCCATTACAGAGAGCAGAATGGTGTTTCCTCTTTAAGAAGATAGCTTTATTACTTTTATGTCAGAGGATCTGAATTCCTCTGTGCCAGGTCCTCAGATGAAGACACAAGACACACAGAGCACAGAGACAGATTATTTATGTATGGACCCTCTCCGGAGGTGATACAAGTCATGACGGAATTATAACGCAGTGACAGCACTCAGTGCCTCAGGTGTACTCAACCACCAAATTCTCCACGAAACTTTCATACAAGATGACATATCGCTACAAAGAAAAATCACTAGAAGTTTGACGTGAGAGAGATAGTTTTTTAATGGGCATTACATGCGATGTGTGACGCACGGAACACACAGCATAGTGTACACTATGTGACTACTCTAGCAGGACAGCACGATCCAAGGAAGTAGTATACACTGCATGGCATGAGAACACGGTGGAGGACAAAAGAGAAGCACAAGGCTTGGTGCCCTGGCCACAGACAGAACCTTTAGCTCACTAAAAGGAACACTGGAGCAGAGAACACTGGGCAAAGTTTAAACAACCCATATGATCATTCAACTTGATGGCCAAGCCTGGGGCCTCGCCCGACAACGCCAGCAAGCTAGCTGTGGTCACTGTCACCTTGTCTATTCACCTGCAAAGGCATAATGCCCCGTGCACTAATGCAACTATGAGTGAGCCTGCAACATAATTGCTGGAAGGCTATACGATGAGAATGAGAGCTTGGTCAGCAATGGCCCCTGGAAGGAACTACTATGCTGATCCACGCTGTGGTGAACTGTCAGTAGATTTTATCTCCTAAGGACTTTTAGGTTTGGTCTTCTCAAGCACACCTGGAAGTCTCTGAGCATGATTTCATTTTTATTTTTAACTTGTTAACCGTTTGTAGCATACTCCTGGGAACTATTCACATACAAATAGCATTAAATTCAGTGCCACCATTGAGGGCGCGCCTTTTTTCAATAACCCATCAAATGGGAGTACAAACAAATGGTACTTTGGGTCTCATTAATGCTTCAAGGTACTTCAGTTCTTTTAGGGTACTTGGTGTTTCTCTTTGAAAACTGACTCTAGGAAAAGTTTGTGCAATCATGGCCCCAATTCTCTGCTTTAATGAGTCCCTTGGGATTCTTAGTCAGTAAAAACACTCAGTGGGGCACATTTATACTTCAAGGTACTCAAAGTTTATTACAGAACTTTTTTTACACTGATCCTAGAGCTTTGTGCAATTTTGGCCTCCAATTATCTGCTTTAATGAGTCCCTTGGGATTCTTAGCCAGTAACAACACCCAGTAGGATTTATTAGTACTTCAAGGTACTCAGGGTTAATTTAAGTACTTCTTTTTGCCACTGAGTCTCTGAGAAGTTTTTGTTCAATCCTGACATCTAATTTTCTGTTTTAATGAGTCCCTTGAGAGCTTTGCACTGACACCCAGTGTGTCTCAGTAATGCTTTGAGATACTCAAGATTTTTAAGACACTTTGGATTTTCCTTTGGATTTTCCATCCCACTCTGAGTCTCTGAGAGTTTTTTATGCATCCTGGCCTCCAGTTCTCTCCTCTACAGACGTCATGAGGAGCCTGTGTTTGGCATTGACGATTGTGGGACCCATTAATACTTAAAGACACTTTGGGTTTTTCTTCTGACTTTGACTGCTGGAAGGGTTTGTGCAATCTCCTCTCAGGCCCTGAGGTTCCAGGGCTCAGCACCAAATGCACCACGGGGCCCATTAGGATCAAGCAAGTCCTGACAAACCATGGCTGTGCCTTGATTTCTTTCTGGTCTGGTGCAGTTCACTAGGAAATCTTTTTTCCTAATGTAATGGAGAAATATTTCATAGAGCTTTTAATAAACCCACATTCCTATTTTCAACGGTGTATTTTTCTCTTCACAGAAAATAAATTAGAAGAGATGACTGCAACATTCAGGGACTGATATTGATCCAGGATTGATATTGAGCTCAGGAGGTTTGGCCTGGTCACAGAAGCTGTGCCTTGAGGCCTGAGCCAGTGTGGAGAACCTTCCTCCACATTCCCAACCCCATCTGTGTCTCCTTACTCACCTGGGACCTTCTTTGCTCAGACAACTGGCTGCACTCAGCCAAAAGAACGGGTTTTCTTATTTTATTTTAGCAATCTAAAACTCCAGAGTTTCAGACAATCTCCTGAAGTGTGAATCATTAAAAACAGATATGATCATGGAAAGAGACTCTCTAATTAGTTAAAGTTAGAAAGTGGTATTTTTACTAACACCGGTGGGTGGCACAGGAGTCGTCTCCAAAAGGTGTGACCGCCCCGTACAAGGTTCTTTGCCCTCTATTTATTTCCCAAGATCTTACATACAATACATGTGCATAACCCCAGCACCTCCCATCCCTGCTCTGTATTAAATGAGGCTATTAGTCCTTCATGTGTGAGCAATTCTTCTCTTGAATTGGGTCAGTGGTCTCAAAGGATGAAGTCAGGAGAGTCTTCCTCAGGTCTCTGTGACCCTCTGGCACAACCCAAGGTCCCCTGCTTTGTGATTGATTGATTAAAATTCCAGGTGCTGGTCATGTTCTTACTGGTTTCAATCTGTTCTTATAACGGGTCACTTACTCCACTTCCTTCTATAAACAAGCTCATAATGGCAAACAATAAAACAATTAGCTCTAGCTTAAGCATCTGATAATCATTAACCTATCATTTGCCTATCTGACTTACACCCTGATCCATATAAATTACTTCCATCACTTAGCTAAAATCTTGACTCTTTAAAATCATGATTCAGTGCCCCCCGAATGTTGGGGTGTCCCCTGAATGTCGAGGTGTCCTCTCACAGCCCCCCCACTGGAGAGGGTCATCTGTATTCATGTCGACTGGGAGGATGTGACGGTGGCTGTCATCTTCTCCCGGCGTTTCAGGATGAGTGGGAACACCTGGGAACCCCCAAATCACCTGCTTACCCTCAAAATCACCTGGTTACCCCGAAAAAATCACCTGGATGCCCCCCAATATCTCCCGGATAACCCCCCAGATCACCTGGGAAGCCCCAAATAGCAACTGGATACTTCTAAAAGTCACCTGGATACCCCCCAAATTCACCTGGGTACCCCCCAAAAATTACCTAGGTACTTCCAAAATCAGCTGGATCTCCCCCAAATCACCTGGGTACACCTAGGTAGTCCAAAAATCACCTGGCTACCCTTAAAAGATCACCTGGGTACCCCCCAAAATCACCTCAATCCCCCCTCGAAATCACCTAGATACGCCTGAGTACCTGCCAAAATTCTTTGGCCTCTGCCCAAACTGCTGGTTTGGATTCCCCACTGCTTTGACTGGGTAGATGCGGTGTCCCACTTATCCCTTTGACTTGAAAGGATAGACCTGGTGTCCCTAAATCTCCATTGTCTTGAATGAGTAGACCTGGTGTCCTGTTTACCTCCATTTATCTTCAGTAACCCTTGCCAGTTCTCCCAGTAATGCTGTGGAGCTCCCAGTAACCCAAATGCCTCCCCTTAGCCACTCCCATGCTCCCAGTTTGCTCAGTTTCCCCTGTTCCTCCCTCCCAGTGCTTCCAACTCCTTCCCGGTGCTTCTGGTTATTCCCTCAGAGCTTCTCCTTAGCCCTTCCCAGTGCTCCCAGTTTAACCAGTAACTCTTCCCAATTAAGCCCTATTAATGGATAGTCCTAGTGTCCCTAAATCCTTATTGACTTTAAAAGGGTAGACCTGCTGCCCTTTTCCATCCATTGATTTCAAAGGTAGACCTGATTTCCTTTCTACTCTATTATAAAGTTCAATTGGGTAGACCTGGTGTCTTCTTCCTGCCATTAATTTCAGTAAGTAGACCTGATGGCAGAAAAAAATTCCATTCCATTCACGTCAATCGGTAGACCTGATATCCCAAACATTTTGGGGTTAAACCCACCAATTTCAGGGTTGGAATTTCCTGAGTTTTTGTGGGAAAATGCCCCAAATTTTCTTCTTTTTCCCCCACAGGTGAACCTGGAGTGCCTGGAGCTGAGGGCAACGCTGGACGGCTCCGCCTTGGCTGTCACTGTTAGGTCAGACATGACACACACACACATGATCAGAATCCAAAATGGAAGAAGTTTTTATTCTGCGTGTTCCCTAGCTTATATACTCTTAACAAAGTGTGATCTTAAGTCATTGACTATGTTACAATAACTTATTATATTCATTGGTGCAAAGCAATTAGCGTCAATAAAATTGGCAAAAGTTTTACAGAAAGTTAGTAAGTTTACTTATGCATGCAGTCTAACTTAAAAAATTTTCATGTATCTTTTTTAATCAGTTCCCACGCTGTGGTGGTTTTGACCAAAAAGTGAGTTTTCAGGAAGTTCAGGAAAGAACCAATTGAAAGTAGTTACATCTCCATGGACATACAGGGTTTAAATACCTAACATTTAAACATTTTAACATCTGCGAGCTGCAGCAAGACAGAGAGAAAGACCTTGGGCAGATTTAACCCTTTCCTGGCAACATGAAGCTTTCAGAACTCCAACCCTTTCCCAGAGGGAGAGAAGAAGATCAGAGTGATTTAAAATGGAGAGACAGCATGATACAGTCAGCAAAAGAACTGATAAAGGTTATCTGGAAGAAAGGATTAAAGAAGTAGATATTTTTTGTCTAGACTTCTCTAGATGTAAACCATAGAAAAATAGAGTATTTCTTGTAATATATCGATGCTGTTTAGGGGGAATGCTGTTCTAGCTGAAGGTGATGGACTGATGTAATTGAGATTTCATTGAGAATGTTGTGAAGTTCCCCAGCTCCTGAGATAAAAAAGAGGTCTCAGCTGTTGGAGAGGCAGATTTGGCACTCCAGCTCTAGTAAAAAGATGTCTCTTGAGAGAGAGACGATTTTGAAGACAGAAGAAGAGAATCTTTGTGAAATACTAAAAAAAGCATCCTTAAACAAATACCCCAAATATGCCGAGAGGCCCATGAGTAGCCAAGAGAAAGGCTGCTCATGGGTGAGATGGCACAATCTGCAAAATTCCAGGCGGTTGCAGGTTTGTGACATTGGGAGCCACCAGACTGTTTCTTGTGGTGAATGTCTTCATGGACTCCAGAGAGACTCCTCTCCCAAGGTGATGAAAGATTATGTTAAAATAGTTGAAACTGACTGAAAATCACAGATTTTATCTCTCTATGTTGGTTATGGGAAAGTGAGCAGTTTGTGGGAGAAAGGGAAGTGTTGTGAAGTTTTGATTTTTTTTTCCCTTTATTCTTTAGAGTGTGTAAACAAACTGTCTTTGTAACTTTTAAAGATCAGGCCTGTTTTACTTTTTATTTTCTCCTAGTCCAACTATCACAGGACACCAGGTCTACCCCAATTAAAGTCAATGGGGATGTAGGGATACCAGGGCTGTCCATTACTAGGGCTTGGTCGGGAAGGGTTACTGGTTAAACTGGGAGCACTGGGAAAGGCTGAGGGGAAGCACTGGGGGAGGAACTGGAAGCACTGGTGGGGAACTGGAAGCACTGGGAGGGAGGAAAGGGGAAACTGGGAAAACTGGGAGGGGCTACTTCGAGGACTGGGAAAGCAAACTAGTCCAACTGGGACCTATTCCTGGGAGCACTGGAGGTGGCTAAGGGTGGGCACTGAGGTTACTGGGAGCACTGAGAATGGCTGCAGGGGGCACTGGGGTTACTGGGAGCCCTGGGGCATTACTGGGAACACTGGGAACGGTTAGTGGGGATAAATGGGGGTAGACAGGACACCAGGTCTGCCCAATCAAGTCAACAGTGATTTAGGGACACCAGGTCTACCCAGTCAAAGCAATGGGATTCACAACCACCAGTTTGGTGGGGCCTGAAGATTTTTAGGTGTACCCAGGTGTATCCAGATGACTTTTGAGGGTTCTCAGATAATTTTTTGTGGGTACTGAGGTGATTTGAAGGAGTATCTAGGTGTATTCAGGTGGTTTTGGGGAGTACCAGGGTGATTTGGGGGGGGGGGGGAATACAGGTGATTTTTTGGGGTTCCCAGGAATCCCTACTCACCCTGATGGCTGGAGAAGATGACTGCCAGAATCGCGTCCTCACAGTCAGTGTCGACACAGATGACCTCTGAGGCAGGGGGGCTGTGGGGGGACACCCCAACATTCAGGGGGCACCCCAAAACTCCAGGAGAGGGCCTCAGGGATGTGAGGGAGCCCCGAGTTACCTCAGGAGAGGATGCAGTGCAGGTACACCCAGGCGCTTTGGTCCATGGGGTCGGTGAAGACAGCGTTCTGCACCAGCTCCAGCTCTGGGAAGGGGCAAAGGGGGCACCCCAAAATCTCAGGGGGGCAGCCAGGGGACACCCCAAGATCTGAACTGGGGCACCCAGGTGTGTGGGGGCTCAGGTCAAACAAATGGGGATTTGGAGACATCAGGTCTACCCGTGGAAGGCAGGTCTAAGGGCTCCCAATATGGAGCTTGGGGGCTTGGGGCTCCCACTTTTACCAGGTTTATACTGGGAGGGCACCAGTATAAACCAGTAAGCACTGGGAGCCACTCCTGATCCCCCGAGCCCTGTGGGGCAGCTCCCAGTATAAACCAATAAGACCAGCAGAACCTGAAGTCATTCCCAGTGGGTCCCAAGCCCCATCCCAGTATAAACCAGTACATCTCAATATAACCCAGTACATCCCAGTATAACACAGTATGAACCAATGCTCCCAGCATGCCATGCCTGTACAAATGAGTATAAACCAGTGCAAACCAGTTTAACCCAGTATAACCTAGTAACTCCCAGCATCCCATCCCAGTACAAACTAAGTATAACCCAATATAAACCAGTATAAACTAATGCCCCCAAAACCCTATCCCAGTAAAAACCACTATAACCCACAGTCGGCCACAAGGTCCTCCCCACCAGCAGGGGCGCTCACTCATATGCTGCACCCTCTCCCAGTGTAACCCAGTAACCCCCAGCACCCCATCCCAGTACGAACCAGTAAAACCCAGTGTAACCCTGTAACCCCTCCTGTGTTAAATCACATCAAGGATGCTGCCAAAAGGGCATTTCAGATCATGCCCACTAAAGTCCTAGGCAGAGTTCTATCTCAATTAAACAATCCCCTTCTGAGCCTTTCCTAGATTTTAGGGATAGACTTCATGCAGTGGTGGGAAACCAGAGAGAGCACCAGGAGTTGCAACAGAAGATGATCCTGGAAGTGGCACAAAGCCACTTGGTGCCTGGAAGTGGCACAAAGCAATGCCAGTGATGTCTGCAAGAGGATCATCTCCGGGCTTCTGGTTGCTCCATCTCCAACCCTGGACCTCCTCACTGAGACCTGCACCAAGTGAGCCATAAGGGACCCAGATGAACAGCGGAAAGGGTCTGGGCTCAGAGGCCGGATTGCAGCACCAGCCACCATTCCAGCTGGACCAGCAGTGGCTGGGAGGGTCAAATGTTTCCAGTGTGGGCAGGAGGGACATGTGATGTGCTTTTGTCCCTTTGAGAATAAAACATCACACACACTGGTGGGAGCAGTGGGGGAGGGAGAGAAAGGGAACATTCCAGTTCCAAAAAACTAGGAGAGGATTGTGAGTTTCTCCCATGTGATGAGAAAAATGGGACAGGTCATCGGGTGCGAAAGTCAGCCCGAAGACCTTCAATATGTCTCTCGTTTTCATCATGGAAAAGAAACTTTGGGGAAGAGGGGCTGGGACCCCAAAAGCTGATGAGCTGCTGCTGACAAGCCAGGTGTGCTGACTCAAGTCTCCTGCTGGATCTAAATCCTGCCAGAACAATGGAGGCCACAGTACACTGCCTGCTGTGAGCCAAATCACCTGTACCTGGTCTGACGGGGCCAGCTTGTCCTTTCTCCCCATTGTGCACGGGCCTTGATGACGAGAGTTTCCCCCTGCTGTCTTTGTTCTGGCCAGCTGCCTTCAATTCAGAAAGACCAATATATTCAGCCTCGGAGGAGACCCCTCTGGAGGCCTCCCCATGGAAAACAGAATCCATTAACAATGCCACGAGGACTGCAAAGGTGGTCTATTGGCAAAAGAGCTATGAGGACCCATCTGTCATCCGTCGGTAGCTATTTTCCCATCTTTTCTATTTCTCTCTCTGTCCTTTTCTCTCTATTGTTTAATCCCTCTCTGTTCTCTCTCTCACTATCACATATCAGTTTTGTGGGCACATCAAAAAAGGTGCATTGATTTTGGTTAAACTGTACTCTCATTCCCACTTTTGCACTCTAAAACCACTACAAACTCAGCTAATATTAAGAGCGGGTAATGAAAGCCCCCCAATTTTAGAAGGACATAGAGGGGCATGGAGGCTAGCGGAGACCTCATCACTCTCTACAACTCCCTGACAGGAGGGTGCAGCCAGGTGGGCATCGGGCTCTTTTCCCAGGGAACAGTGAAAGGACAAGACAACACAGCCTTAAGCGTAACCACGGGATGTTTAGGCTGGACATTAGGAAATATTACTCACAGATAGGGTGATTTTGCATTGGAATGAGCTGCCCAGGGAGCCGGGTGAGTCACCGTCCCTGGAAATGTTGAAGGAAAGTCTGTATGTGGCACTCGTGCCATGGTCTGGGTGACAAGGTGTGTTGGGTCACAGGTTGAACTTGATGATCTCAAAGGTCTTTTCGAACCAGGTTGATTTTGTGATTCTGTGATGATTGTGACACTGCAGGGCCCCTGGGAATCAAGGGGCCATTGTGACACTGCATGGCTAAATGGAACCAAGGTGTCCATTGTGACATTGTCCATTGGCAAATTTGGGTCATCGTGGAATCACTGAGGCCACTGTGACACAGTAGGCCTTTTTGAACCGAGGGGCCATTGTTACACTGCAGGGACTCATGGAACTAAGGGAACAATTTAGACACTGAGGTGCCCCCTGGGACTAAGGGCCCACTGTGATACTGCAGGGCCTCATGTGCTTAGACACCACAGTGAC
This sequence comes from Acrocephalus arundinaceus, assembly GCA_021534815.1. NCBI lineage: Eukaryota > Metazoa > Chordata > Aves > Passeriformes > Sylviidae > Acrocephalus > Acrocephalus arundinaceus. Next base: position 19,830 of record JAJEOU010001759.1, read on the forward strand.
ACTGTAACACTGTGGGGAGTCATGGAACCAAGAATCCTTTGTGTCACAGCAGGATCTTGTTTAATTCATTGTGACACCGTGCAAACAAGGAGTCTGTTGTGGCACTCTGGGGCCTCATGGAACTCAGGGCCCCTGTGACTCCCCAGGGCCTCATGAAATCAAGAAGACAGTTGTGACACTTTTTGGCCTCTTGGAAGCAAGGAGTCCATTGTGAGAGTGTGCAACCTAGTGTAACAGTGGGGCCATGGTGACACTGCAGGGCCCTGGACCCAAGGGATCAGTGTTACTCTTTGGGGCCTTGTGGCACTATGGAGACCACAGTGACACTGCTGGACTTCTTCTAACCAAGAGCCCATTGTGACACTTCAGAGACTTGTGGAATGAAAAAAAAAATTTGACACCATGATGCCCCATGGGACCAAGAATCCATTGTGACACTGTGGAACAAGGAAACAATTGCTGCATTGTGAGACCTCATGAAAACAAGGATCCATTGTGACACTACGGAGTCACGGAATTGTGGAAATCATTGTGACACTCTAGGGCCACATCGAACCATGCTGACACCCACCTGGGTGTGAGTGTTGATCTCCTGGAGGGCAGGAGGGCTCTGCACAGGGCCCTGGACAGGGTGGATCCAGGGCCAATCCAACAATGTGAGGTTTAACAAGGCCAAGTCTGGGTCCTGCACTTTGGCCACAACAACCCCTGCAGCACTCCCGGCTGGGGACAGAGTGACTGGACAGCAGCCAGGCAGAAAGGGACCTGAAGGGACTGATGGACAGCAGGCTGGACATGAGGCAGCAGTGTGCCCAGGTGGCCAAGAATGCCAATGGCTCCTGGCCTGGATCAGGAACAGTGTGGCCAGCAGGAGCAGGGCAGTGATTCTTCCCCTGTGTTCAGCACTGGTTGGGCAGCACCTCGAGTGCTGTGTCCAGTTCTGGGCCCCGAAATTTAGGAAGGACATGGAGGGGCTGGAGCATGTCCAGAGAAGGGCAACAAGGCTGGTGAGGGGTCGGGAGCACAAATCCTGTGAGAAGAGGGTGAGAGAGCTGGGGTTGATTATCCTGGAGAAGAGGAGGCTCAGAGCAGACAAGGCAGTGTCAGGGCACAGGTTGGACTTGATGATGTCCAAGGTATTTTCCAACCTTGCTGGTTCTGGGATTCTCTGAAACCACCCTTGCAGCAGTTTCAGGATGAGCCCTGGGCCTCCTCTTCACAAGGTCCAGCAGCCCAGGTCCCTCAGCTTCTCCTCACAGCCCCCAAGCCCATCCTGTCAGTCCTGCAGAGCCTCTGCAGCTCCTCCTCCTTGACCACAACAGGGAGCCCCACAGCCGGACACACCAGCCCAGATGGGCCCCCCTGGCCTGGGGTGCCTCTGGCAAGGGAGCAGCACGAGGCATTGCAGGAGGCTGCAGACAATTCCTGAAGCACTTGGAGGATGATCCTGCTCCCCAAGGGACGTTCCCATGGTGCCAAGTCAGGAACTGAAATGGGGAGTGGGGCCAGAGAGCAAAGGGCAAGCAGGGATGGGCTGTTTGCAAGGGAGGGAAGAGGGGCAGGAAAGAGAAAGAAATTTGTAGCAGAAACAAGGAAAGAAAGCCAAGGTGGAGCAAAGGAAATGCTCAGGGCAATTTAGGGGTGGCTGCCAGGCAGCCCCGGCTCTCAGCAACAACGTCTGCAGTGGCACAGGAAACTCACAGCTGATGGGAACAAACTTTCTGGCTGACTTCAGAAGCCACCACACACCTGAGTGGTTTCCCTGCTGTCCCCCAGCCCTTCCTGGCCCCAGGGGCTGATGGCATTTGTGCTCCCTCAGCTTCATCTCCCCACACCAACACCATGGGGGTGCTGACGCCTGCTCTGGGCAGTGCAAACAGGGGCTCCTGAGGCAGTGCTGCCGTGTCTGTGCCTGCAAGGATGCGGCACCTGTGTGAGCTGAGGGAGAGGCCAGGGCTGCAGAGGGGGGATGTTGTTGGCAGGTGCATGAGGACGCTGTGGGACGCTGCCCTGGGGTGTCCAGCACAGTGGGGATGGATCAGCCCCTGCTCTGCTGCTCTTTCCCCTTGTCTCCCCCAGGCACCTTGCAGAGCCCCAGCCATGCTGTTTGCCCCCAGCCTGCCCACGGCCAGCCTGGGGCTGCTCCCGGGGCTTTTCTGTGCTCAGCATTGGCCTGGGCAAAGTGTTCTGGAGAGAGCCTGGGCAAGGAGCCTGCAGCCCCCAGGCCCTGGCCTGAGGCGTCAGCGCTGCCCCAGCAATGCCAATGACTATCAACCCTGCCCCTGAAAATTCTATTTAACCTGATAAGACTAAATAATCTAATGAAGCAAGAAGAGAATGAAAACAGAAAAAAGTCCTGTGATCTTTTAACTTGAGTTCAAATATTTAGCATCAGAAAATACTGAGGACAGGAAAACCTCAATAAAGGAAACATACAAAAAAAGGAGTGAGAGAAAATAGATATTCTCAATACAGCATACTTTCACAAAATAAAGAATTAGGAGGGGGAGAAAATAGTTGAATCTGAAAGATGATAGGTTTTACATTTTCTGAAAGGTATTGAAAATTCAATTATTTTCTTTTTTTCACTCTTTCATTACCAATGTGCCTTGAAAGGTGCCAAATCTCCTTTCAAAACTTGGCTTCAGATTTATTATCCTCATGACCTCATCTTACTTGACATCTGCTTTGCTTTTATTTTCCATTTATTTTTACCTGTGTGTCTAAAACTACAATTTCATGATAACCCGAAGTATCCATGAATCATTCATAAATATTTGATGAATGAGCAGTTATTCATCTTTATTTTCCTCCATTTTCCTCCTTTATTTTCCCTGTCTCTTGCAACATTTTACCACCAAAAAGAACAAACAAACAAAAAACCAAACAAACAAACAAAAAACCACCCTGAGAGGAACTTCTTGATTCTTCTAATTTCTCTACAACATTTTGGAACAAAACTTAATTAGATGTAAATTCTAAGGAAAAAAAAAAGTGATGTTTATAAAAGAAAAAGTTGGCAGGATTTCTCTTTTTGGTAGAGAGTGAAAATTGAAAGGTTTGTCCTAGAGCAATATAGAACAAATTTTCTTCTTATAGACACAAAATCTCCTTGTGATATTTTGATGGTGACTAACATTTTTACGAGCTTTGCCAACAACCTTTAGTAGGCAAAGAATAATTTGAACTATACATGACATTGATTTAATACATTCCTGAAGAATTCACAGAGCCAAATTTTACAGTTTTTTGCATTTCCATAATTTTCAACAGAACTGGGGCTCTGAAAGACCATATGTGTGTGTACATATATATATACATGTTTTTCCTTGACACTGTATCATTGGTATTTCTACAGACATTTTAATCATCAGTTGAACTTTCTAAGAGTGGCTAGGTAGCTTCCTGAGTAGTAAAATATAGTGTATTACTGAAAATTAAATAGCTGCATTGAAAGATTTAGCTGTATTTCATGTCTTGTTAGCCATCCAAAATACAGTAGCACTACTTTTCTGTTTGATATTATAGCTCAGTGTAATGACATTCCACTACCCAGCAGCATGAGAAAGAACCTGAGCCACCTAAAATATTGTCATGAAACTTTATGTTTCCAGGACCAGAGGCAGCCTGACTGTGTCACTCTGAGGTCAAGTTCAAGCCCATATGCCAAACCCTAAACCAGCAACCTTGAACATAAAAATGTCTTGTTGTCTGTTACCCATGAATGAATTGTCCCAGATCTGCTGAAAATTTTTCAGATCTGGGAAATGGACACACGATACAGAAATAAGTGCAAATCTGTGTGTTCCCTGTCCCAACACTACTCTAAATTTTTGCAGGGGATCTGTTGTTGATTGAGAGGAGCATAAATGAGACTATTAATTACCTTTGTCTCAGTGTCACTGCTTTTATTTTGAGAATTGTTCAGCTTCATCCATCTACAGCATCAATATTTCAAAAGGATTGCCAGTTTGGAACTACTGCTGTCATTCACGTTCATGTTAAATCCTTCCAGTCATGTCGATCTATCTGCAGACTCGGGGCCTTGATTTACATATGTGAACAGTATAATTATGAAGGATGTTATCTGGGTGAAAATGTGAGGCTGCCAAATGTCGGATAATTTGCAAACATCACAAATTCAGAGCGTCTGCCTCTCGAGTATTTTTGGAAAGGTATGGGGAACAACCAACTGATGATTAAGAGACCTCCCAATAGACAAACTAAACAAAAGGTAACAATTTATCCCAATGTTTTGGTTCACTGCTGATGAATTTTCTTAGCATCTGCTTAAGTGTTTGATTATTCTACAAGCCCATCTGTTTCTGGCTGATACGAAACTCTGTGTGATGGGGGAATTTTTAACAGCTTGCACACCTCATTTAGCAGAGAAGACCTAAAATTAGTGCCCTGATCTGTTGAATTTTCTAAGGGTAAGCCCACTCTGATAACAGCATTAATCAATTCATTAGCTTCATATTTTGCCAGCTTAGACTTCATGGCAATGCTGTGGAGTTTGAATGTCCAAGAACCCCTTCAAAAATCGGTTACATTCCTCAGACAAGAAATTTGACTAAATGAGAATTATGATTCAAATTCAATTTTCCTAGTCTGGCAGTACAACATGATACTAGATAAAAAATGGAGAGGACATGCTTAGGATGTCTCCTAAATATTTTGTTTTTCCCACGGGGAACTACAACTCCACCTATCAGCTGGAAATGCAGCTCAGCAGAGAGGAAACAGTCTGGGAGGTTCCTGGAGGGTGTGGAACTTGCTGTTTTCAACCAGAGAAGGACTTGTGGGTGATATGATGGTCAGAGGCCCTCTTGGTGCACAGCAATCACAAATTATAAGAGTTTGGGATTTCTGGAGGAATAAGGAGGGCTGCCAGCAGAACTTCTGCCTCAGACTTCCAGAGGGCAGCCTTTGGCCTGGTTAGAAGATTGGTTGGGAGAATCCCTTGGGAGGGAGAGTCCCTGCTGAGGCATTCCTGGAGGGCAAAGGAGTCCAGGAAGGCTGGGCATTCTTCAAGAGGGAAATCTTAAAGGCTGTTCCCAGGGAAGGTCATGGATCAGATCACCCTGACTGCCATCACACTGCAGGTACAGGACAAACCCTGCATGGGCTTGGGAAAGGCAGGTCCTGCTGGCCACCCTGATCTTCTGTGACAGGGTGCCTCACATGGTGAAGTGAGGGAAAAGCTGTGGATCTGGTCTACTTAGACTTTAGCAAAGCCTTTCCAACGATGTTCTCTTGGAGAAACTGGATGCATGGCTTGGATGGATGCAGACTTTCCTGGGTGAAAAACTGTCTGGATGGCCAGGCCCAGGGAGCACTGGGGACTGGAGCCACACCCAGCTGGTGGAGTGTCACAGCTGCTGTTCTCAGGGGAAAAGTTTTGGGGCCAGTTCTGCTCAATCTCTTCATTGTGACTCTGGATGAGGGGAGGAAGGTACCCTTAGTCAGCCTGGACATGACACCAGGCTGGATGGGAGTGTGGATCTGCCAGAGGGCAGGAAGGCTCTGCAGGGGATCTGGACAGGCTGCAGGGACCAAAGCCAATGGTCTGGGGTTCAACAAGGGCAAGTGCTGAGTCTGCACTTTGGTCAAAGCAACCCCCTGCAGAACTCCAGGCCAGGGGCTGAGTGGGTGGAGCAGCTTCATGACAGAAAAGGACCTGGGGGTGCTGGTGACAGTGGCTGAACATGATCTGAGCTGTGCTCAGATGGCCAAGAAGGCCAATGCTCCCATGCCTGTTGTTGGAAGCCTGGAGGCTGAAAATTGCAGGCTTTCTGAGCTGTAAGGTACTGAGCCTCGAGCAAGCACCGCATTTGACTTGAGGCCTTGGAGCAGGCTTCTGAGACTGAGTGACAGCACAGTGGTTGTGGGTTTGTAGTTTGAATAGTGTTGGGTGATCTCACAGGGTGAAAAACTTAGATTAAGGTTTTAGTATGTTGTAGTACTTGTGGAGCAATATGGGGGATTTAAGGCGTTGTCTAAGTCCTTCTTCACCTTCTTCTTCCTTCTTCTTCATGGGTTTCTGTAATTGGGTGGAAAAGGTCTACATTGCAAGCCTTGGGTGGTCTTTACTGGGTCAGAAGTATAAATTATAGAGATGTCATCCTGTTACTGGGTAATGATGGTTTAAATAACCTTGGAAAGATTTAGAAGCTCTCCATTTTACCTTATTTCTCTAACTTGCTAGTTAGAGCTCACACCTTGTGAGTCTGTAAATAGATAAGAAACAATAAACATCCAAGTCTGAACTCAAAAACCTACGTTTCCCATGTCTTAATCCTGACCTCAGCAGAGAAAAAGAAACCAGAACCATCACAGCCTGTCTCAGCAATAGAGTGGCCACAGGACCAGGGCAGGGATTGTCTCCCTGTGCTGGGCACTGGTGAGGTTGCACCTCAAATCCTGGTGCTCCGTTTTGGGCCCTGTTCTCTGGGAGAAGAGAGTTCAGCCACCATTAAACTTTTCTGTGCTCCCTACCATGGGGCCAGAAAATGCACTTAGTGTTATTTTATTTGCTATTGTAAAATATCTCCAAAAATTATGCTACTGTGCCATGCACTCATTTTATAGGCAAATTAACAAATCTTTCTGTGTTCCAATTTCGTCTTCGTAAAGTTAATGTCATGGTACTGCTATTTTTATAAAATCAGTCAGAGGGAGCTGGGGAAGCGATTTTTCCTTTGCAAGAGTGAATTTTCAGGGTGTATAGAAGGTGACAGCTAAACCTGATATTATCCTGACCCCAGGCCAATGTGTATTTCATTACATGCAGCAGTCGTGTTCCTGTGCTGCCGTCTCTATCAGCAGGAGAGATTTGTTCATTTGTTCTATTTGTGCAGTTTCTACACAGGGGTTCCCATCTCAGGTGAAGCCCTTAGATAAGGCTTTAATGTGAAGAAAAAGAAAAAGGTATAAACATTATTGGCAGGAGGTTCCTGTTAGGGCAGATTTCCTCCCACCTTATGGCAGCAGAAGGAAACTGTTTAAGATTTGTTCGTTCCTTTCTACAAAACTGCACTAAAATGGATCCTTTGCTTCAGGAACTCCTGCCCCATGGAGCACATGCGTGCCAAGGGGTCCACCTTGCTAGGATAAACTTTTCTGCCTGCTCAGAGAGTATATAAATAGTTTAGAAGAAATCAAGGGCTTGTTTTTAATATCAGGAATCTGGGCATGTACTGAGCTCACAAACTATCACTGGCAGAGTTTGAGTTAGGGATGAGCTCAAAGCCTTAAATCCTGATGCTGGACAGAAGCCTGTGAGCATCAGAGAGAACTGAGACATAGGATTTTTCTCTGGGGTCCTCTGTTGAGTAGAAATGGAGGCCTCAGCCCCATTTACTTACAGACTCAGCTCATATCCTTAATCTTTACACTACTGTAAAGTTACTTTACAGTATCAGCCACATTTTCACCAGTGAGTGAGTGGAAAGGACAATAATAATACACGGGAAGCTACAATTTTTCCTCTCTCCTAATGTTTCTCATTATAGAGCATATACAATTGAAAGTCTTTGTCTAGAACACACAGTGTATTTCCTATAGTAATGCATAATTCTGTGCATCTCTTTCTCATGGTGTGATTTCCATGATTTCTGTTGTGCAGTCATATGAAAGCAGACTTAATTTCCTTTCATTCACAGGTGTTTGTTAGATTTCAGATTTCTTTCTATATTTCTCCATCTCTGCCAAAGAATAGCCTAAGATTAGGCTAAGGAAAGATGTTTGCTTTAATTCTAGCATATTGATATTAAATTTCTACTTATGAAAAGAAAGATCAGTTTGCCTTTTGCTGGTACTTACAAATGAATGAGCAGACAAAGCAAGATAGTCTCTATGCTGAGATGATGTAACTATTAAACCTGACCTAGAAGGTTTTCTGAAGTTCAGTTTTTCCTTGCGTATAAGAAAACATTCTAGCTAATATGATCAGCCTGAAAAAATCTAATTATATTCTTATTTAATGTTCTATGTCATATGCTAATATTTGCCTTTTCCTGTAATTATGAGACATAAAAAACCATAAAGGTTTTCCTGTAATTAATTAGTAATTAGTAGATAGTAATTAAGCTACTGGAAGCCAACATCTATTTTCTTATGTAAATGCAAATAAGTATGGATCTATCACCCTCAGTCAGCAGAAGCACTGAGAGGCTTGAATGGCAGAAGGGCATTTTAAGACTGCTGTGTCTGTCAGACTGTAACTGTGATCATCTCATACAGGTAATTTTTCAAATCCGACTGCTTTCTCTAACTTCCTTAGAAACTTAGGGAACCTTTCCTTTACCTGCAACAAAATCCTGAAGGCAATGATTGGAGATATTGTCTCTTTGTATCAGTTGCTGCTTGTTGTTTCAAAGTTCAGCTGCAAAAGTGAGTTCTCAAAGCAGCAAGAACATCCACTTCCTCTAAAATCGGGGAAATTTTCTTCACATCACAAATTAGAGATAACTGAGAAATACAATAATAAAACTGTTGTGAGTTTAGGCCCTTATATTTGTGAGTTCCTTGGAATAACCTCAGAATATGAAGGTGTTCCCTAAGTTTTGGAAGTTCCTAGATTTTAAGGCATTGCAACTTCTCCTTCAAAATCTGATGTTTGTAATAAGGAGGGAAAAAAAATGGATCAGGCAACTTAACTTCGTGAATCCATTATAGAATATCCCAAATATGACATACATTGAAAAACCTTGTTCTCTTTGCTTATGACATAAACATTTGTAGGTATGTGTGTTTTAATGTGGTGTGACTATAAATTATCAGTGTTATGCATGAAGCTGGAATATTTTCAACAGCACAGAAACTTCCTGGGTCAGTGAAGGCCAGAAAGGTGTGTGAGATCTTTCAGAGAGATACGATAAATTTACTGATTACTATTTTCAAGATCACCAGGACTGCTGTGTTCAACTACCATGTTTTTCTGTGATGGAAGGTTGAGAAAATACAGTGGTTCTTTTCAAGAAAAAGAACAGACTGAAGGAATGCAATCTCAAAGTGCTCAGACTGTTTTTTGTAAAGATCAATACGAATACCTACTCACCACAATGAAACAAGTACCAGTGAGCTTCAGCTTCTGCCTTAATATTAACTGAGATTAAACACCAGGCAAGCCTGTGAAAAAAATATTACAGCATTCCTAACTAGAGTTTAAAATAAAAACAAAACATTTAGAAAAACATTTGTCAGTTAAGATTTAGGTATAGTTGATGCTATTTAGTGGAGGAAGCTGATTTCTAATAGTGCCCTCATGATCATCCAAGGATCTTTTCTGCAGATCATGTGTTCTTCTCTACTACATTACCTCTACTGATTCATGCTTGAAAAAAAATAGAGGTGGGAAAAGAGAGACATCCCACGAGGGCTTGGCCTTGCATGGGGGCCAGGCACAGAGCACCCCGAAGTGGAAAATGAATCAATGGCTCACAGAGAGGAGAAAGGAAACCCAGAGACTCTGCTCTTGTGCATTTCAAATTTTATTGGAAAAGACAAAATATTTGCTACTGTGACTTACTTATTAGAGTTTGTTGCAGCCTCGGAGGCTGAGAGGCCTCCCTGGCGGTCTGTGGCCTGAGATAGGAAAATGCAAAGTCACGATGAGTGGCCAAAAAAGAAGCCCCTGGGTGCCTTTAGACCCCTCTTAACTCTCTGTAAGACTATAAGCCAAATTGTACCTCAACTCTCCCATTGGTTCACTTTTCAAAACCCCTCAACCCTATATAAACCCCGAATATTGCCCTGTTAAGTCAGAAGAGCTGTCACTGCGACCCTTCGAAGAGGATGCTGAAATAAAAACATCTTCACGGAACCGCACACCGCCTTCTCCTCTCTCTCCCTTTGTCTGCCTGGGCACTTAGCAAGCTAAGAGCTGATATTCACTGCTAAGAGCTGATCTTACACTGCTAAGAGCTATTACACTGCTGAGCTGAATTCACAGCATATCGCTGGCTAAGTTTGCCCTAAGGCTGAAAAGCTTTTAAATAAGAGTTTATCTTCATTTATGGAATTCTAAATTCTTCTTCTTATGTTCCTTATTCTCACTATTCTACTTCTTTGTCTCTTCTACATATATTGACGTTATACCTAATATTACTCTTCTTCTCCTAGGGATTCTAAAATTATTACTCCTATTCCTATTCTTCTTCTATAGCTTTTTAAAACTCTTATTCCTCTTCTTCTATGGGTTTTTGAATTCTTATTCCTATTCCTCTTCTTCTATGTATTGCTAAAATCCTATTCCTATCACTACCCTTCTTCTTCTATGGAACTATAAATAAATCTAAATCCTCAGCGTCCTTGTCATTGTCTTCACCTTTTTAATCTCTATCTTCGCCGTTGTCTTTGCCATCTTCATCTTCATTGTCTTCATCTTTGTCTTTGTTGTTGTTGTCTTCATGTCTGTCATCTTTGTCGTTGTCTTCATGACATCTCTGCCATCTCCGTCATTGCCGTGCTCCTGTTCCCATTCCTGTTGGTTCCCTGATGCCGTCGTTCAGGCTCCCGTGGGTGCCGCAGCCGGACAGGGAGGGCGGCTGTGCAGCAATGGCTGCTGTTGGTGCCGTGCCCGTGCTACTCCTCGGGCTGCAGCACCAGGCAGGAACACCGGAACAGCCCCCGCAGCGCCCGCAGCACCCGCCTGAAGCGAGAGGGACGTTTGCTGGGGGCACACGGCTGCCCATGGAAGGCCTGGGTGGGAGAAGAGAGCTCCTCCACCAGGGTTTGTCCTTGCAGGGGGACAGGCCAGGCACAGAGCAGGCCTGGGCTGCACGGCTCCAGAGCCTGCTCCTCCACCCAGGCTTTCCGAGGGACGGGTACCGGGAGCCCGTCCGCCTCAAGAAGTCTCCATTTCTGCTCGTTGTCTTCTTCTGGCGGAAGCTCCAGGACACTCAGCTCATCCCACTCGTCCTCCTGCGGGGCCAAGGACGTCATCCAGCTGCTGCAGTTGTACCTGACTCCCCAGGGGTTCTGCAACGGCGCTGGGTTGTTGTCATCTTCCCAGTGGGAGAGCACCCAGGATGCGTGACTGTTCCCTCGTGACACGTGGTGGCCAAAGAACGTTTCCTCTTGGGAAGGGGCTTGGCCAATGTGTTCTTCCCAGTCAGAGACCTCTTCCCAGCTGTTGAGGTTTCCCGGGACAGCTCCTGCTCCACGTTCTCCTGCCAGTCTGAGAGTTCCTGGAGCAGCTCTTGCTCCAGGTATTCCTCCAAGCCTGAGTGTTCCTGGCAGTTGTTGACTTCTCCGGGGGACATCTCTTCCTCTGTGCACTCTTGCCAGTTTGCCACTTCCTGGGACAGCTCCTGCTGTGCACACTCTTGCCCCTGGGAGCCTCGTGGGCAGCTGTTCCTTTCTCCCTGGGGCACCTCTGCCTTGTGCTCCCCTTCCTCTGTGCCCATGGGGCTGGGGGAGCCCGGCCCAAGCAGGGAACAAGGATCCCGGGGATCCTCATCCTCCTCCAACACGGGGCTCAAGTGTTTGTTCCCAGGGCCAAAGATGATGTGCTCTGCCAACGGGGACAGCTTTTGCATTATGTACTCTGGCCCAGGGAACAGCTCTTGCTCCGAGTCCCACTCATATTCCCCCTGGGACGTGGCGGAGTCATCGCAGGAGTCTCAGGGACTGTCCTCGTCCAGGGCCTCCTCCTCACTACCTTGCTGTGCCCGCACTGCCCACGACACTGGCCCCTGCTGCTGCTCCCTGAGGGCTCCCAGCTGGGTGGGCCGGGGGCTGAGGGGTCTGTGAGGGGCCGGCCCCGGGCTCTGCTCTCCTTCAGATATGGCTGCTTCTCCTGCTTCCACATCCCTGCACTGCCCCAGGTGCTTCCCGCATCCCTGGATCTGCAGCAGAGCCTGGCACATGATCACACAGCTGAGAAGACGGGACAAGAGCAGCAGATGGGGGCTGGAGCCTGGGGGGCTCTGTGGGGCAGAGACTGGGCTCTGTGTCCCCAGGAATGGCAGCTCCTCGCCGGGCCCAGCAGACTCCGCTGCCTGTTCCTCCTGCAGGGCAGCCAGAGACTCGGCGGGCTCCTCCTGCCCAGCACCTCCAGCCGGGGCAGCAGCTGCGGGCTGGGCCTGCGGGGCACTGCCAGGGCCAGGAGAGGCGCTGGGCAGGGCAGGAGCTGCCTCTGCTGTCAGCTCTGTGCCCTCAGAGCTGGGGGAGCCGGGCCCCAGCAGGGAACAAGGCTGGGCCTTCTCACCCTCCTCCAGGCCTGGCCTCAAGGCTTTGTCCCCAGGCCTGGAAGCGACATCCTCCTCCTGCTGGGACAGCTCTCAGGCCCCAGCGTCTGCCCCTGGGGACAGCTCCCTGTGCCTCTTGTCCCTCGCTGGGGACAATTCCGGCTCTCTGCAGTCTTCCCACAAAGAGATGTGGGAGTGCAGATCTTCCTTGTTTGGCAGGAATTCCTGCTTCCTCTCAGCTTCCCACTGGGAAAGCTGGCGGGCCATTTCACCAAAGGTCCCCTTGTCCTTCTCGGTGTGGGACAGTGGCAGGCCTGACCTGCCGCCTGCTCCCACCCACTGCCCGCTGAGGGCCTGGGTGTGTGGCCAGCTGGGCACGGGGCTGGGTTACCGGCACTCGGGGGTGGCCTTGGTAGCTTTTTCCTCCTTGCCTGTTGCTGCTTCTGAGCCTGTGGCACAGACGGATCCCGGGAGTTGCTTCCTCCTTGTGGAGTGGCTCTCCTGGGACTGGGAACCCCGGGCCCTGCGCTGCCCCTAGAAACCCTCAGCAAGGCTCCCTGATGTCACAAGGGTGTCCTGCCACCACCATGGCCCGTGTCATAAAGGGCCCTGACACGGAGCACCCGTGTCACCAATGGCCACCCCCGGCTGCAGACACCAGCAGGTTGAGCCAGGAACGGGCCCGGAGCAGGCCCGGCCTTGGCGATGGTTTGGGTTGTGCAGGGCCTGCTTTTGGTTCTGGGAGCCCCGCAGAGGAAGCTGCTGAGAGAAGCTGCTGGAAGCTTGCGCCATGTCTGGTAGAGCCAAGGCCTGCTGGCTCTGAGGGTGGACATGCTGCTGGCCAAGGCTGGGCCAATGACAGTGGTTGGGAACTCCTCTGTTAGAACATGTTTAACAAGAAAAAACAAAAAGGTGGGGCAAGCACAGTTTCTTCCTAGCCAGAGAAGAGGAGGTGGTGAGAAGATGGGAAGGAAACAACGTGGACACACCAAGGCCAGTGCAAGAGGAGGGGCAGGAGGTACTCCAGGCTCCAGAGCCAAGAGTCCTCTCCAGGCCCTGGTGATCACCATGCTGTAGCAGCTGTGCCCCTGCAGCTTTGCATCTCAGCCTCCTAATGTCTTCATGCTCAAAGCATGGCGAACAACCTATCCTGCATGGACTGATAACAACAGAAATAAAAAAGGACTTTTTGCACAGTCCTCAACTCCCATCAATTTGATCCTGTGTCTTGGAATCTCTTGGTTTATCAGTGATCATTTTTTGTCTTAACTGCATGTGTTCCATAAGCTGAAACTACTGCAGGTGCTTCTTCTCCATTTCAAGAATATCGACAGAATCTTTAAAAGAAACAGTATACCTTAGGAAAACCATGTGTATGAAAGCATGTCCATGTCTCCTCTGGGATTGCTGCAGCATCTGCACATCCTGACGTTGATCCTGGTGCTGGAAGAAGCCCTGCAGGTGGCAGCTGATGAAATCTCGGAATCATTTGGGCTGGAAAAGCCCTTAGAGATCCATCCCAGGAGTTCCCAGCACTGCCAGGGCCACCCCTGATACATGTCCTCCCAAATGCACATGGAGCTGAAATCCCTCCAGGAATGGGGACTCCACCACTGCCCTGCAGTGTAAAACTCTTTCCAGGCATGAATTTTTGCCAAGATCCAACCTGAGCCTCCCCTGGCACAGCTGGTGGTGGCCGTTCCCTCTCATGCCATTCCCCATTCTCTGGGAGCAGAGCCTGATCCCAGCTGGCTCCACCCTTTCCAGTTTCCAGCCGGGAACCCTCCCCCAGGTTCTGGGGCTGAGCAGTCGCTCCTTGCAGGGCACTCCCTGGGACTGAAGTGGAAGATGCATCAATGGCTCACAGAGAGGAGAAAGGAAATCTGGAGACTCTGCTCTTGTACATCGCAAATTTTATTGGAAAAGAGAAAATATTTGCTACTATGACCTGCTTCCTAGAGTTTATCTTCCTATATGGAATTCTAAATTCTTCTTCATATATTCCTTATTCTCCCTATTTGACTTCTTTCTTTCTTCTACATCTTTTCACATTCTACCTAATATTACTCTTCTTCTCCTAGGGATTCTAAAATTATTACTCCTATTCCTATTCTTCTTCTATAGCTTTTTAAATCTCTTATTCCTCTTCTTCTATGGGTTTTTGAATTCTTATTCCTATTCCTCTTCTTCTATGTATTGCTAAAATCCTATTCCTATCACTACCCTTATTCTTCTATGGAACTGTAAATAAATCTAAATCCTCAGCGTCTTTGTCATTGTCTTCACCTTCTTAATCTCTGTCTTCTCCATTGTCTTTGCCGTCTTCATCTTCATTGTCTTCATCTTTGTCGTTGTTGTCTTCATGTCTGTCATCTTTGTCGTTGTCTTCATGATGTCTCTGCCATCTCCGTCATTGCCGTGCTCCTGTTCCCGTTCCTGTTGGTTCCCTGATGCCGTCGTTCAGGCTCCCGTGGGTGCCGCAGCCGGACAGGGAGGGCGGCTGTGCAGCAATGGCCGCTGTTGGTGCCATGCCCGTGCTACTCCTCGGGCTGCAGCACCAGGCAGGAACACCGGAACAGCCCCCGCAGCGCCCGCAGCACCCGCCTGAAGCGAGAGGGACGTTTGCTGGGGGCACACGGCTGCCCATGGAAGGCCTGGGTGGGAGAAGAGAGCTCCTCCACCACGGTTAGTCCTGGCAGGGGGGCAGGCCAGGCACAGAGCAGGCCTGGGCTGCACGGCTCCGGGGCCTGCTCCTCAACCCAGGCTTCCCGAGGGACGGGCACCGCGAGCCCATCCGCCTCAAGAAGTCTCCATTTCTGTTCCTTGTCTTCTTCTGGCGGAAGCTCCAGGACACTCAGCTCGTCCCACTCGTCCTCCTGTGGGGCCAAGGACTTCATCCTGCTGCTGGAGTTGTACCTGACTCCCCAGGGGTTCTGCAACGGCGCTGGGTTGTTGTCATCTTCCCAGCGGGAGAGCACACAGGATGCGTGACTGTTCCCTCAGGACACGTGGTGGCCAAAGGACAGTTCCTCTTGGGAAGGGGCTTGGCCAATGTGTTCTTCCCAGTCAGAGACCTCTTCCCAGCTGTTGAGGTTTCCCGGGGACAGCTCCTGCTCCACGTTCTCCTGCCAGTCTGAGAGTTCCTGGAGTAGCTCTTGCTCCAGGTATTCCTCCCAGCCTGAGTGTTCCTGGCAGTTGTTGACTTCTCCGTGGGACATCTCTTCCTCTGTGCACTCTTGCCAGTCTGCCACTTCCTGGGACAGCTCCTGCTCTGCGCACTCTTGCCCCTGGGAGCCTCGTGGGCAGCTGTTCCTTTCTCCCTGGGGCACCTCCGCCTTGTGCTCCCCTTCCTCTGTGCCCATGGGGCTGGGGGAGCCCGGCCCAAGCAGGGAACAAGGATCCTGGGGATCCTCATCCTCCCCCAACACGGGGCTCAAGCGTTTGTTCCCAGGGCCAAAGATGATGTGCTCTGCCAACGGGGACAGCTTTTGCATTAGGTACTCTGGCCCAGGGAACAGCTCTGGCTCTGAGTCCCGCTCATATTCCCCCTGGGATGTGTCCGAGTCATTGGAGGAGTCCCAGGGATTGTCCCCATCCAGGGCCTCCTCCTCACTACCTTGCTGTGCCCGCACTGCCCATGACACTGGCCCCTGCTGCTGCTCCCTGAGGGCTCCCAGCTGGGTGGGCCAGGGGCTGAGGGGTCTGTGAGGGGCCGGCCCCGGGCTCTGCTCTCCTTCGGATGTGGCTGCTTCTCCTGCTTCCACATCCCTGCACTGCTCCAGGTGCTGCCCGCATCCCTGGATCTGCAGCAGAGCCTGGCACATGATCACACAGCTGAGAAGATGGGACAAGAGCAGCAGATGGGGGCTGGAGCCTGGGGGGCTCTGTGGGGCAGAGACTGGGCTCTGTGTCCCCAGGAATGGCAGCTCCTCGCCGGGCCCAGCAGACTCCTCTGCCCGTTCCTCCTGCTGGGCAGCCAGAGGCTCAGCGGGCTCCTCCTGCCCAGCACCTCCAGCCGGGGCAACAGCTGCGGGCTGGGCCTGCGGGGCACTGCCGGGGCCAGGAGAGGCGCTGGGCAGGGCAGGAGCTGCCTCTGCTGTCAGCTCTGTGCCCTCAGAGCTGGGGGAGCCGGGCCCCAGCAGGGAACAAGGCTGGGCCTTCTCACCCTCCTCCAGGCCTGGCCTCAAGGCTTTGTCCCCAGGCCTGGAAGCGACATCCTCCTCCTGCTGGGACAGCTCTCGGGCCCCAGCGTCTGCCCCTGGGGACAGCTCCCTGTGCCTCTTGTCCCTCGCTGGGGACAATTCCGGCTCTCTGCAGTCTTCCCACAAAGAGATGTGGGAGTGCAGATCTTCCTTGTTTGGCAGGAATTCCTGCTTCCTCTCAGCTTCCCACTGGGAAAGCTGGCGGGCCATTTCACCAAAGTCCCCTTGTCCTTCTCGGTGTGGGACAGTGGCAGGCCTGACCTGC
>JAJEOU010000407.1:0-30367 GCA_021534815.1 Acrocephalus arundinaceus
GGAGAATGAAGTGAGCACTGGGGAATCCTCGGCTGGTGTTTGGTCACTGTCACCGTGTGACACCGCTGTCCCCGTGTGAGGGCTCGGGGAATCCTCTGCTGGCGGTTGGTCACTGTCACGGTGTGACACCGGTGTCCCCGTGTGAGGGCTCGGGGAATCCTCAGCTGGCGGTTGGTCACTGTCACCGTGTGACACCGGTGTCCCCGTGTGAGGGCCTGGGGAATCCTTGGCTGGTGTTTGGTCACTGTCACAGTGTCCCTGTGTGAGGGCTTGGGAAATCCTCGGCTGGTGTTTGGTCACTGTCACCGTGTGACACCGGTGTCCCCGGTTGGTCACTGTCACGGTGACACTGCTGTCCCCAGAGTGAGCACTGGGGAATCCTCGGCTGGTGTTTGGTCACTGTCACAGTGACACCGCTGTCCCCGGTTGGTCACTGTCACGGTGACACTGCTGTCCCCAGAGTGAGCACTGGGGAATCCTTGGCTGGTGTTTGGTCACTGTCACCGTGTGACACCGGTGTCCCTGTGTGAGGGCATGGGAAATCCTCTGCTGGCGGTTGGTCACTGTCACAGTGTCCCTGTGTGAGGGCTCAGGGAATCCTCTGCTGGTGTTTGGTCACTGTCACAGTGTCCCCATGTGAGGGGTTGGGGACTCCTCTGCTGGCAGTTGGTGACACTGCTGTCCCCAGAGTGAGCGCTGGGGAATCCTCGGCTGGTGTTTGGTCACTGTCACGGTGTCACTGCTGTCCCCAGAGTGAGCACTGGGGAATCCTGTGCCATCATTTGGTCACTGTCACAGTGACACCGCTGTCCCCAGTTGGTCACTGTCACAGTGACACTGCTGTCCCCAGAGTGAGCACTGGGGAATCCTCTGCCATCATTTGGTCACTGTCACAGTGTCACCGGAGTTTGGTCATTGTCACGGTGTCACAGTGTCCCTGTGTGAGGGTCATTTGGTCACCGTCAGTGTCACTGGTGTTTGGTCACCGTCATGGTGACACCGCTGTCCCCCTGTCCCCCTGTGTGTGAGCAGTTGATCCCTCCTTGTTTTGGGGATAAAACCAAGGAAAAAGGGGCTCCTCGTGGGAAAATGGGAGGAAACCACGGTGGGGGTTGTGCCGGCAGCTGGAGGCTCCAGATCCATGGAAAACCCCTCTGTGGGGATGGTGGATCTCCAGTGGGATCAAGGACCTTGGAGTTACCCCAGAAATCCCTAAATCCAGTCATTTCACCCCAAAACATGGGGAAACAGGCTCCAGTGAAAATCCCCAAATTCCCATGGTTTTCCCTTTTTTCCCTGGTGGGATTGGTGCCGTCAGTGGAGAGGCCTCGGGCTGTGGCTGCTGCTTTGGTGACCCTTCAGTTTGCCCAAAAAGTCGGGGTTTTCCCCAAATATTCCTGCTGTGGTAGATCCAACCGAGGGTCAGTTGGTTTGGGGTAAAAAAAGGGGTGAAAAGGTCACTGGGGCCCTGAGGGGTCATGGCCCTTTGTGGAAGGGGACACTGGCACGTCCCTGTCACCCTCGGGCCACCAGTGGGACCTCAGTGTGGGCATCTGTCACCTGTCCTGCTGTGTGTCACCATCTCGGGGACCTCAACGTGGTCACCTGGCCTTGTTACCTGTTCTGTGTGTGTGTCACCATGCAGGGACTTTAACAGGGTCACCTGTCCCCTGTCTTGCTGTGTGTCACCATCCTTGTGGCTGTGGAGGGGCTCTGGCACAGCCATCTGTCCCTGTCCCCATCCCTGTCCCCATCCCTGTCCCCATTCTGTCCCCGTCCTGCTCCTGTCCCCATCGTGTCCCCATCCCTGTCCCTATCCTGTCCCCGTTCTGTCCCCATCCTGTCTCCATCCTGTCCCTGTCCCCATTTTGTCCCCATCCTGTCCCTGTCCCCATCTCTGTCCCTGTCCCCGTTCTGTCCCCATTCTGTCCCCATCGTGTCCCCATTGTGTCCCCATCCCTTGCCCTATCTTGTCCCTGTTCTGTCCCCATTGTGTCCCCGTCCTGTCCCTGTCCCCGTTTTGTCCCCATTGTGCTCTGTCCCTGTCCTCATCGTGTCCCCATTGTGTCCCCATCCCTTTCCCCATCCTGCCCCAGTCCTGTCCCTGTCCCCATCCTGTCCCTGTGCCCATTTTGTCCCCATCCCTGTCCCCGTTCTGTCCCCGTTCTGTCCCCATCCTGTCCCTGCCCCTGTCCTCATCTTGTCCTGTCCCCATCCCTGTCACTGTCCTGTTCCCATCCTGTCCCTGTTCCCATTTTGTCCTCATCCTGTCCCTCTTCCCATCCCTGTCCCCATCCCTGTCCCTGTCCTGTCCCTGTCCCCATTTTGTCCCCATCCTGTCCCTGTCCCTGTCTCCATCCTGCCCCAGTCCTGTCCCCATCCCTGTCCCCATCCTGTCCCCCTCCCTGTCCCTGTCTCCATCCTGTTCCTGTCCCCATTTTGTCCCCATCCCTGTCCCTGTCCTGTCTCCATCCTGTCCCTTTCCCCATCTTGTCCCCGTCCTGTCCCTGTTGCCATCCCTGTCCCTATCCTGCCCCTGTCCCTGTCCCCATCCCTGTCCCTGTTCCCATCCCTCTCTCCATCCTGTCCCTGTCCCCATTTTGTCCCCATTTTGTCCCCATTGTGTCTCTGTCCCCATTTTGTCCCCATCCTGTCCTTGTCTCCATTCTGTCCCCATCCTGCCCCTGTCCCCATCCTGCCCCTGTCCCTGTCCCCATCCTGTCCCTGTTCCCATCCCTCTCCCAAACCTGTCCCTGTCCCCATTTTGTCCCTGTCCCTGTCCTGTCTCCATCCTGCCCCCATCCTGTCCCTGTTCCCATCTCTGTTCCCATCCTGCTCCGTCCCCATTTTGCCCCCATCCTGTCCTTGTCTCCATCCTGTCGCTGTCCTGTCCCTGTCCCCATCTTGTCCCCATCCCTGTCCCCATCCTGCCCCAGTCCTGTCCCCATCCTGTCCCCTCCCTGTTCCTATCCCCATTTTGTCCCTATCTCGTCCTTGTCTCCATCCTGTCCTGTCCTCAGTCCTGTCCGTGTCCCCATCCTGCCCCATCCTGCCCCTGTCCCTGTCCCTGTCCCCGTCCCCTGGCTGAGGCCGCCGTGTCCCCACAGACGGTGACGAGGAGCTGCTGCGGGGCCTCGAGGGGGCCCTGGGGGTGAAGAAGAAGAAAAGGGGCCCCCGGAAACAGAAGGAGAACAAACCTGGAAAGCCCCGGAAACGGAAAAAACTGGTGAGAGCTCCTACCTGTCCCCTGGGCCCTGCTGGGGACACTGGGTGGGGACAGGGACAGGTGACAGGGGCTGGGGGCAGGTCTCAGGGTCAGTGACAGTTTTGGGGTGTTTTGGGGTGGTCTCAGGGTGGTTTTGGGGTGCCCCAGGTGAGCGAGGATGAGCTGGAGTCGGAGCGGGACGAGTACCCGCGTGAGGAGTACCGGGATGGGGGGTCCTGGTGTGGGTCAGGGGGTCCCAGTGGGGTTCAGGGGGTCTCAGGGTCACTGAGGGGGGTCTCAGGGTGTTTTTGGGGCACCCCAGGTGAGCGAGGATGAGCTGGAGTCGGAGCGGGACGAGTACCGGTGTGAGGCAGTACCAGGATTGTGTCCTGGTGTGGGTCAGGGGGTCCTGGTGTGGTTCAGGGGGTCCCACTCTGGTTCAGGGGGATCCCAGTGTGGTTCAGGGGGTCTCAGGGTGTTTTTGGGGCGCCCCAGGTGAGCGAGGATGAGCTGGAGTCGGAGCGGGACGAGTACCCCCGCGAGGAGTACCGGGAGAAGTCGGAGAGCGGCGGCAGCGACTCGGGCGGGGCCGCGCGCAAGCGGCGGCGGAAGCACCGCGAGAAGAAGGAGAAGAAAACCAAGAGGAGGAAAAAGGCCGATGATGAGGGCGGGCAGAAGGTCAAGGTACGGCCGGAGGGGGCACCCCGGGGTGTGGGGGGCACTGGGGGGGTCCCCCAGTCCTGGCCTGTGCGGGGACTTGGGGGTCCTGTGGGGGCGGCCTGACAGCTGAGGGGGTTCTGTCACTGTGGGGAGTTCTGTGGGGGTCCCAAAACCCCCTGGGTACCCGTGGGGGTCCCTGTAGTGGTCCCAAAACCCCCTGGGTGCCCGTGGGGGTCCCTGTAGTGGTCCCAAAACCCCCTGGGTGCCCGTGGGGGTCCCTGTAGTGGTCCCAAAACCCCCTGGGTGCCCGTGGGGGTCCCTGTAGTGGTCCCAAAACCCCTGGGTGCTCGTGGGGGTCCCTGTGGGGGTCCCAAAACCCCTTGGGTGCCCGTGGGGGTCCCTGTGGTGGTCTCAAACCCCCTGGGTGCCCGTGGGGGTCCCTGTGGTGGTCCCAAAACCCCTTGGGTGCCCGTGGGGGTCCCTGTGGTGGTCCCAAAACCCCCTGGGTGCCCGTGGGGGTCCCTGTGGTGGTCCCAAAACCCCCTGGGTGCCCGTGGGGGTCCCTGTGGTGGTCCCAAAACCCCCTGGGTGCCCGTGGGGGTCCCTGTGGGGGTCCCAAACCCCTTGGGTGCCCGTGGGGGTCCCTGTGGTGGTCTCAAAACCCCCTGGGTGCCCGTGGGGGTCCCTGTGGGGGTCCCAAAACCCCCTGGGTGCCCGTGGGGGTCCCTGTGGGGGTCCCAAAACCCCCTGGGTGCCCGTGGGGGTCCCTGTGGTGGTCCCAAAACCCCCTGGGTGCCCGTGGGGGTCCCTGTGGGGTCCCAAATCCCCCTGGGTGCCTGTGGGGGTCCCTGTGGTGGTCCCAAAACCCCCTGGGTGCCCGTGGGGGTCCCTGTGGGGGTCCCAAATCCCCCTGGGTGCCTGTGGGGGTCCCTGTGGTGGTCCCAAAACCCCCTGGGTGCCCGTGGGGGTCCCATCTCCCCTCTGGTCCTCGTGGGGGTCCCATCAGGTCCCACATTGGGACCTTCAGGGGTCCTGACAGGTGACGTGTTTGCTTCTTCTCTCTGTCCCTGTTCCTGATGTTTCTCCCTGTCCTGGTGTCTGTGCTGGCCCTGGTGTCCCCCTGGTGTCCCTTTGGTGTCCCTCTGGTGTCTGTCCCTGTGGTGTCCCTGGTGTCCCCCTCATGTCCCTTTGGTGTCCCTCTGCTGTCCCTGGTGTCCCCCTGGTGTCCCTCATGTCCCCCATGTCTCCCTGATCTCCCTCGTGCCCTCTGGTGTCCCCCGTGTCCCCCCGGTGTCCCTGGTGTCCCTGGGTGTCTCCTTGGTGTCCCCCTGGTCTCCCCCTGGCGTCCTCCTACTGTCTGTCTCTGTGGTGTCCCCTGGTGTCTCCCTGGTGTCCCTCTGGCGTCTCCCTGGTGTTCCTCGTGTCCCCCCGGTGTCCCCCATGTCCCCATGGTGTCCCCTGTGTCTCCCTGGTGTCCCTGGTGTCCCCGGTGTCCCCTGCTGTCCCTTCTGTCCCCACTGTGTCCCTCATGTCCCCCGGTGTCCCCTGTGTCTCCTCGGTGTCCCTGCTGTCCCCGGTGTCCCCGGCTGTCCCTCATGTCACCTGATGTCCCCCATGTCCCCTGCTGTCCCCGGTGTCCCCCCTGTCCCCCTGCTGTCCCCGGTGTCCCCGGCTGTCCCTCATGTCACCTGGTGTCCCCCATGTTCCCCGGTGTCCCCCCTGTCCCCCTGCTGTCCCCGGTGTCCCCTGTGTCCCCTGCTGTCCCCGGTGTCCCCCCTGTCCCCCTGCTGTCCCCGGTGTCCCCGAGCAGGCGGTGGAGCAGAAATCCTCGGCGCAGCTGCTGGGGGCCTGGGGGCTGGAGGACGTGGACCACGTGTTCACCGAGGAGGATTATCACACCCTCACCAACTACAAGGCCTTCAGCCAGTTCATGAGGTGGGGCTGGGGGCACCCCGGGGTCCCTCTGGGTGCTGGGGGGCTCCTGGAGGGTCCCTCTGGGTGTTTGGGGGACACCCTGGGGCTCCTGAGAGTCCCTGTGGGTGTTTAGGGGACACCCCGGGGTTCCTGGAGGGTCCCTGTGGGTGTTTGGGGGCACCCTGGGGCTCCCCAGGGTCCCTGTGGGTGTTTGGGGGCACCCCAGGGTTCCTGAGGGTCCCTATGGGTGTTTGGGGGACACCTTGGGACTCCCCAGGGTCCCTCTGGGTGTTTGGGGACACCCTGGGGCTCCCCAGGGTCCCTATGGGTGTTTGGGGGCACCCCGGGGTCCCTCTGGGTGTTTGGGGGACACCCCGGGGCTCCTGAGGGTCCCTGTGGGTGTTTGGGGGCACCCTGGGGCTCCTGAGGGTCCCTGTGGGTGTTTGGGGGCACCCCAGGGTTCCTGAGGGTCCCTGTGGGTGTTTGAGGGGCACCCAGGGGCTCCCCAGGGTCCCAATGGGTGTTTGGGGGCACCCTGGGGCTCCTGGAGGGCCCCTCTGGGTGTTTGGGGGTCACCCAGGGGCTCCCCAGGGCCCCTCTGGGTGTTTGGGGTCAGTTTAGGGTGGAGTGACCAAAGGGATCCCGAGTGACCCCAGGGATCCTAAGTGACCCCATGACCATCCTGGGATCCCGAGTGACCTCAGGGATCCTGAGTGACCCCATGACCATCCTGGGATCCCAAATGACCATGGGATCATCCTGGGATCCTGAGTGACCCCAGGGATCCTGAGTGACCACGGGGTCATCCCAGGATCCTGAGTGACCCCAGAACCATCCAGGGGTCCCGAGTGACTCCAGGGGTCATCCTGGGATCCTGAGTGACCCCAGGGACCCCAAGTGACCCCAGGGATCCTGAGTGACCCCAGAACCATCCCGGGATCCCGAGTGACCCCAGGAATCCTGAGTGACCATAGGGCCATCCTGGGATCCTGAGTGACCCCAGAACCATCCCAGGATCCTGAGTGACCACAGGAATCCTGAGTGACCCCAGGGATCCCAAGTGACCCCATGACCATCCCGGGATCCTGAGTGGCCCCAGGGATCCTGAGTGGCCCCAGGGACCCCAAGTGACCACAGGGATCCTGAGTGACCCCAGAACCATCCCGGGATCCCGAGTGACCCAGGGATCCCGAGTGACCCCAGGGACCCCGAGTGACCCCAGGGACCCCGAGTGACCCCAGGGACCCCGAGTGACCCTGGACCACCCCAACCCCCTCCATGACCCTGCAGCCACCCCAGAAGGGACAGACCCTCCCTCCCTATTGACCCCAACCCCGGTCCCACCTCCCCCTTGACCTCCCCAGGCCGCTGATCGCCAAGAAGAACCCCAAGATCCCCATGTCCAAGATGATGACCATCCTGGGCGCCAAGTGGAGGGAGTTCAGCGCCAACAACCCCTTCAAGGGCTCGGCCGCCGCCGTGGCCGCGGCTGCAGCGGCCGCAGCGGCCGCAGTGGCCGAGCAGGTGTCGGCGGCCGTGGCCAACGTGGCCCCCGAGGCGCCGCCCCCGCCCCTGCGCAAGGCCAAGACCAAGGAGGGCAAAGGTGGGGACCCCCCCTCACCTATTTTGGGGGGCTGGGGGTGTGGGCAGGGGGTTAGAGTGGGATTTAGGGCAAAGGTGGGGACCCCTCCTCACCTATTTTGGGGGGCTGGGGGTGTGGGGAGGGATTGGGGGGGATTTGGGGCAAAGGTGGGGACCCCTCCTTATCTTTTTTGGGGTGCTGGGGTGGTTAGAGGGGGTGTGAGGAGGGACTGGGGGAGGTTTGGGGGTCATTGGGAGGGTTTGGGGCAAAGGTGGGGACCCCTCCTCACCTTTTTTGGGGGGCTGGGGGTGTGGGGAGGGATTGGGGGGGATTTAGGGCAAAGGTGGGGACCCCCCCTCACCTATTTTGGGGGGCTGGGGGTGTGGGCAGGGGGTTAGAGTGGGATTTAGGGCAAAGGTGGGGACCCCTCCTCACCTTTTTTGGGGGGCTGGGGGTGTGAGGAGGGGGTTAGAGGGGTGTCGGGAGGGATTGGGGGAGGTTTGGGGGTCATTGGGAGGGTTTGGGGCAAAGGTGGGGACCCCCCTTCACCTTTTTTGGGGGGCTGGGGTGGTTAGAGGGGGTGTGGGGAGGTACTGGGAGGGATTTGGGGTCACTAGTGCGGGTTTGGGGGTCACTGGGGGAGGTTTGAGGGTCATTGGATGGGGTCCCTGAGGTGTTTTGGGGTCCCTGAGGTGGTTTTGGGGTCCTTGGGGTTTTTTGTTGTCCCTGATGTGTTTTTTGGGGTCCCTGTGATGATTTTGGGCTCCCTGGGTGTTTTTTGGGGTCCCTGTGATGGTTTTGGGGTCCCTGTGATGATTTTGGGGGTCCCTGGGTGTTTTTTGTGGTCCCTGGTGTGGTTTTGGGGTCCCTGGGGTGTTTTTGGGGTCCCTGGGATGTTCTGGGGTCCCTGGTGTGGTTTTGGGGTCCCTGGTGTGGTTTTTGGGCTCCCTGGGTGATTTTTGGGGTCCCTGTGATGATTTTTGGGGTCCCTGGGTGGTTTTTGGTGTCCCTGTGATGATTTTGGGGTCCCTGGGGTGATTTTTGGGGTCCCTGACCCCCGTGTCCCCAGGCCCCGGGCACAAGAAGCGCAGTAAGAGCCCGCGGGTGCCCGAGCTCAAGAGGAAGATGAAGGGGAGGAAGATGGCGCCGCTCAAGATCAAACTGGGAGTACTGGGAGGAAAACGCAAGAAGAGCAGCTCGGTGCGTCCCCCGCGGGGTCAGACTGGGAGCACTGGGAGCACTGGGAGCACTGGGAGCACTGGGGGATCAGGGACATGGGGCACTGGGAGCACTGGGAGGGCACTGGGAGCACTGGGGACAGGATGGGGGGCACTGGGAGCACTGGGAGCACTGGGGACAGGGCAAGGGGGAATGGGGACACTGGGAAATCAAGGACATGGGGCACTGGGAGCACTGGGGGATCAGGGACGTGGAGTACTGGGAGCACTGGGGATGGTGGGGGACAAGGACATGCAATACTGGGAACACTGGGAGTGGGGACAGCAACAGTGAGGCTGGACACATGGGATGGGGCACTTGTCCCCAATGTCCCCAATGTCCCACTGTCCCACTGTCCCCGCTGTCCCCACTGTCCCCACTGTCCCCACTGTCCCCACTGTCCCCGCTGTCCCCGCTGTCCCCGCTGTCCCCGCTGTCTCCGCTGTCCCCTCTGTCCCCAATGTCCCTGCTGTCCCCGCTGTCCCCTCTGTCCCCTCTGTCCCACTGTCCCCTCTGTCCCCGCTGTCCCCAATGTCCTCACTGTGCCCTCTGTCCCCATTGTCCCCCCTGTCCCCGCTGTCCCCAACTGTCCCCTCTGTCCCCTCTGTCCCCAACTGTCCCCGCTGTCCCCACTGTCCCCTCTGTCCCCATTGTCCCCCCGTCCCCACTGTCCCCAACTGTCCCCTCTGTCCCCAATGTCCCCGCTGTCCCAACTGTCCCCACTGTCCCCTCTGTCCCCTCTGTCCCCATTGTCCCCCCGTCCTCACTGTCCCCAACTGTCCCCTCTGTCCCCAATGTTCCCGCTGTCCCCTCTGTCCCCCCTGTCCCCGCTGTCCCCGCAGAGCGAGGACGCTGGCGAGGCTGAGGAGGAGTCGGACGCCGAGAGCCCCGGGGTGCTGGGGGCCGCCCCCCGCCCCGACCCCACCACGCGCCTCAAGAAGCTCAAGCGGGGCCGCCCCGGGCGCAAGAAGAAGAAGGGTGAGTGTCCCCGAGCGTCCCCGAGTGTCCCCAAGTGTCCCCAAGGTCCCCGGGTGCCACCACCGCCTCCCCCCGGGCCATGGGGACGGCCGGGTGACGTCCCCGTGTCCCCTCCCCGTCTCTCCTTGCAGCCCCCGGCGCCGGCCCGGGCCGGGAGCGCGGCCCCGTGGGGACGGGCGTGGCGCCCGCGCACGGTGAGACACCCCAAAGTGTCCCCAAGGTGTCACCCGGGCTCCCACGGGTGTCCCCCGTGAGTGGGGACCGCGGTCCTGTCGATGTCTTGGTGGTGGTGGTGGCCAGGGGGGTCACCAGGCCTCTGGTGTCCTCTGAGGGGTGTAGCACTGTCCCCGTGTCCCCAGCAATGTCCCCAGCACTGTCCTGTGTCCCCAGCCCTGTCCCCGTGTCCCCAGCAATGTCCCCAGCACTGTCCTGTGTCCCCAGCCCTGTCCCCGTGTCCCCAGCCCTGTCCCTGTGTCCCCAGCACTGTCCCCGTGTCCCCAGCAATGTCCCCAGCCGTGTCCTGTGTCCCCAGCAATGTCCCCAGCCCTGTTCCCATGTCCCCAGCCCTGTCCCTGTGTCCCCAGCCCTGTCCCCAGCCCTGTCCCAATGTCCCCAGCCCTGTCCCCAGCCCTGTCCCTGTGTCCCCAGCAATGTCCCCAGCCCTGTTCCCATGTCCCTAGCCCTGTCCCTGTATCCCCAGCCCTGTCCCTGTATCCCCAGCCCTGTCCTGTGTCCCCAGCCCAGTTCCCAGTTCCCCCCATCCTCCATGCCCCTCAGCCCCCAAAGTGTCCCCATCTCCTCACCTCCCTGTCCCCAGTGTCCCCATTGCCCCCCACACCCTGTGATCCCCCCGTGGGCGCAGTGACAGCAGTGACAACAGCCACACCAGTGGCAGCAGTGACACCAGTGACACCAGTGACACCAGTGACAGCAGTGACAGCGGTGACACCGGTGACACCAGTGACAGCAGTGGCACCAGTGACAACAGTGACAGCAGTGACAGTGGTGGCAGCAGTGACAGCAGTGACAGCAGCCACACCAGTGACAGCAGTGACAGCAGTGACACCAGTGACAGCAGTGACAGCAGTGACAGCAGCCACACCAGTGACAGCAGTGACAGCAGTGACAGCAGTGACACCAGTGACAGCAGCCACACCAGTGACAGCGGTGACACCGGTGACAGCGGTGACAGCCGTGCCCCTGTCCCTGTCCCCGCAGGGCCGGGCCCCGAGGAGGAGGGCGATGGCTACGAGACCGACCACCAGGACTACTGCGAGGTGTGCCAGCAGGGCGGGGAGATCATCCTGTGTGACACCTGTCCCCGCGCCTACCACCTGGTGTGCCTGGACCCCGAGCTGGACCGCGCCCCCGAGGGCCGCTGGAGCTGCCCCCACTGCGTGAGCTGCTGCACTGGGAGGCACTGGGAGGGCACTGGGGGGCACTGGGAGGGCACTGGGGGGGCACTGGGAGGGCACTGGGGGGGATTGGGGGGATTGGGAGGGGCTCAGGGGGCACTGGGGGGCACTGGGAGGCACTGGGGGGCACTGGGAGGGGCTCGGGGGGCACTGGGAGGGCACTGGGGGGGCACTGGGGGGGATTGGGGGGGATTGGGAGGGGCTCAGGGGGCACTGGGGGGCACTGGGAGGGGCTTGGGGGGCACTGGGTGGGGCTCATGGGGCTCTGGGGGGTGCTGGAAAGCACTGGGAGGGCACTGGGAGGGGATTGGGGGGTACTGGGGGACACTGGGAGGGGCTCAGGGGGCACTGGGAGGGAATTGGGGGGCACTGGGAGGGCACTGGAGGGCACTGGGGGTATCCGGGGGGGATTGGGAGGGGATTGAGGGGCGCTGGGGGCACTGGGAGGGCACTGGGGGAGAGTGGGAGGGCACTGGAGGGCACTAGGGGTGATTGGGAGGGGGTTGGGGGGCACTGGGAGGGGCTCGGGGGCACTGGGGGTATCCAGGGGGGGATTGGGAGCGGGTTGAGGGTCCCTAAGGGCACTGTGGGAGTCGCTCGGGGCTGTTTTGGGGCCATTTCCTGAAGTTCTGGGTGTCCCTGGAGTTTTGGGGCCATTCCCAGGAGTTTTGGGGCCATTCCCGGGACTTTTTGGGGCCATTCCCTGTGGGTATTTTGGGGCCATTCCCCACAGTTCTGGGTGTCCCTGTGGGTGTTCTGGGGCCATTCCCTGTGGGAGTTTCGGGGCCATTCCCTGTGGGAGTTTCGGGGCCATTCCCTGTGGGAGTTTTGGGGCCATTCCCTGTGGGAGTTTCGGGGCCATTCCCTGTGGGAGTTTTGGGGCCATTCCCTGTGGGAGTTTCGGGGCCATTCCCTGTGGGAGTTTTGGGGCCATTCCCTGTGGGTGTTCTGGGGCCATTCCCTGTGGGAGTTTTGGGGCCATTCCCCGGAGTTTTGGGGCCATTCCCTGTGGGTGTTTTGGGGCCATTCTCTGGAGTTTTTGGTGTCCTTGTGGGTATTTTGGGGCCATTCCCCAGAGTTCTGGGTGTCCCTGGAGTTTTGGGTGTCCCTGGAGTTTTGGGGCTATTCCCTGTGGGTGTTTTGGGGCCATTCCCTGTGGGTGTTTTGGGGCCATTCCCTGGAGTTTTGGGGCCATTCCCTGTGGGTGTTTTGGGGCCATTCCCTGTGGGTGTTTTGGGGCCATTCCCTGTGGGTGTTTTGGGGCCATTCCCTGTGGGTGTTTTGGGGCCATTCCCTGTGGGTGTTTTGGGGCCATTCCCCGGAGTTTTGGGGCCATTCCCTGTGGGTGTTTTGGGGCCATTCCCCGGAGTTTTGGGGCCATTCCCTGTGGGTGTTTTGGGGCCATTCCCCGGAGTTTTGGGGCCATTCCCTGTGGGTGTTTTGGGGCCATTCCCTGTGGGTGTTTTGGGGCCATTCCCTGTGGGTATTTTGGGGCCATTCCCCAGAGTTTTGGGTGCCCCTGTGGGGCAGTCCCGGGGCCGCCCCGCTGCCGCTGACCCCGAACCATCCGCAGGAGAAGGAGGGGGTGCAGTGGGAGGCGAAGGAGGAGGAGGAGGAGGAGGAAGAGGAGGAGGAGGAGGGCGAGAAGGAGGAGGAGGATGACCACATGGAGTACTGCCGCGTGTGCAAGGACGGCGGGGAGCTGCTCTGCTGCGACGCCTGCGTCTCCTCCTACCACATCCACTGCCTCAACCCGCCCCTGCCCGAGGTGCCCAACGGGGAGTGGCTCTGCCCCCGCTGCACGGTACGGCACGGGGACACCGGGGGGACAGGGAGGGACACGGGGGGCACGGGGTGATGGGGACAGTGTGGGGGCACCGGGGGGCGTGGGGGGACACCGGGGTGATGGGGACAGTGTGGGGACACCGGGGGGCGCAGGGGGACACCGGGGTGATGGGGGTGTGGGGACACCAGGGACACCGGGGGACAGGGAGGGACACGGGGGGACAGGGGGTGATGGGGACAGTGTGGGGACACCGGGACACTGGGGGACACGGGGTGATGGGGACACTGTGGGGACACCAGGGACACCGGGGGGGACACGGGGTGATGGGGACATGGGGACACCGGGGGGACAGGGAGGGACACGGGGGGCACGGGGTGATGGGGGTGTGGGGACACCAGGGACACCGGGGGACACGAGGTGATGGGGACACTGTGGGGACACCAGGGACACCGGGGGACAGGGAGGGACACGGGGGGACAGGGGGTGATGGGGACACGGGGACACCAGGGACACCAGGGGACACCGGGGGGACACGGGGGGCACGGGGTGATGGGGACATGGGGACACCGGGGACACCGGGAGACATGGGGGACACGGGGGGACAAAGGGTGATGGGGGTGTGGGGACACCGGGGACACCGAGGGGCACGGAGGGACACAGGGGGGACATGGGGTGATGGGGACACTGGAGGGCGCGGGGAGACACTGGGGTGAATGGGGACACAGTGCGGACACTGGGGACACCGAGGGGCACGGGGGACACCGGGGTGATGGGGACCCTGTGGGATGGATATAGGGGACATGGGGGCGTGGGGACACTGTGGGGACACCGGGGGACATGGGGGCACAGAGGGACATGGGGGGACATGGGGTGATGAGGACACTGTGGGGACACCGGGGGGCGTGGGGGGACACGGGGTGATGGGGGCTTGGGGACACTGTGGGGACACCGGGAGACATGGGGGCACGGGGGGACACGGGGGGCACGGGGTGATGGGGCACTGTGGGGACACAGGGGACACCAGGGTGATGGGGGCGTGGGGACACTGTGGGGACATCGGGGGACATGGTGGTTATGGGGGCGTGGACGCATCTGGGGGGACACAGGGACATCATGGGACACTGAGGCCATGGCGACAGCACAGGGACCCCCTCAGGACACAGCCCTGTCCCCTTCATGTGCCTGGTGGGGTCACACCCCCCATCCCCTCCGTGTCCCCAACATCCCCAATGTCCCTGGCATCCCTCACGTCCCCGATGTCCCCAACATCCCCAATGTCCCCGATGTCCCCGATGTCCCCAACATCCCCGATGTCCCCGGCGTCCCTGACGTCCCCGGTGTCCCCGCAGTGCCCGGTGCTGAAGGGGCGGGTGCAGAAGATCCTGTACTGGCGCTGGGGGGAGCCGCCCGCCCCCGTGGCCGCCCCCGGGGCCCCCCAGGCCCAGGAGGGGCCCCCCCAGGCCCTGCAGGGCCGCTCCGAGCGAGAGTTCTTCGTCAAGTGGGTGGGGCTGTCCTACTGGCACTGCTCCTGGATCAAGGAGCTGCAGGTACGGCCCCCAAAACCTGGGGGGACCCCAAAAACCTGGGGGGACCCCAAAAACCTGGGGGGCTCAGCATGGGTGGGGCTGTCCTACTGGCACTGCTCCTGGATCAAGGAGCTGCAGGTACGGCCCCCAAAACCTGGGGGGACCCCAAAAACCTGGGGGGGTCAGCGTGGGTGGGGCTGTCCTACTGGCACTGCTCCTGGATCAAGGAGCTGCAGGTACAGCCCCCAAAACCTGGGGGGGACCCCCAAAACCTGGGGGGGACCCCAAAAACCTGGGGGGTCAGCGTGGGTGGGGCTGTCCTACTGGCACTGCTCCTGGATCAAGGAGCTGCAGGTACGGCCCCCCCAAAACCTGGGGGGACCCCAAAACCTGGGGGGGACCCCAAAAACCTGGGGGGGACTCCAAAGTATGGGGGAACATCCCAAAGTATGGGGGGGTCAGCGTGGGTGGGGCTGTCCTACTGGCACTGCTCCTGGATCAAGGAGCTGCAGGTACGGCCCCCAAAACCTGGGGGGACCCCAAAAACCTGGGGGGGGCCCAAAACCTGGGGGGACCCCAAAACCTGGGGAGGGACCCCAAAAACATGGGGGGGTCAGCGTGGGTGGGGCTGTCCTACTGGCACTGCTCCTGGATCAAGGAGCTGCAGGTACGGCCCCAAAACCTGGGGGGCATACCCCAAAACCTGGGGATGGACCCCAAAATCTGGGGAGATCCCAAAGTCTGGGGGGATACCCCAAAGTGTGGGGGAACACACGGGCACCTGGGGGGCCTCAGCTTTGGGGTGTCCCCCTCTAACTTTGGGGTGTCCCCCTTTAACTTTGGGGTGTTCCCCCTTAACTTTGGGGTCTTCTGCTCTAACTTTGGGGTGTCTCCCTCTAACTGGGGGTGTCCCCCTTTAACTTGTCCCCTTTAACTTCAGGTTTTTCCCTCTAACTTTAGGGTGTCCCCTCTAACTTTGGGATATCCCCCTTAACTTTGGGGTGTCCCCTCTAACTTTGGGGTGTCCCCTCTAACTTTGGGGTGTCTCCCTCTAACTTTGGGGTGTCTCCCTCTAACTTTAGGGTGTCCCCTCTAACTTTGGGTTGTTTCCCTCTAACTTTGTGGTCTTCTGCTCTAACTTTGGGGTGTCCCCTCCAACTTTGGGATATCCCCCTTAACTTCGGGGTGTCCCCTTTAACTTTGGGGTGTCTCCCTCTAACTGGGGGTGTCCCCCTCTAACTTTGGAGTGTCACCCTTTAATTTTGGGGTGTCCACCTCTAAGTTTGGGATGCCCCCCTCTAATTTCGGGATATTCCCGTCTTAATTTTGGGATATTCTCTTCCAACTTTTAACTTCGAGGTGTCCCCTCTAACTTTGGGGTGTCCCCTCCAACTTTGGGGTGTCCTCCTCTAATTTTGGGGTATCCCCCTTAACTTCGGGGTGTCCCCTCCAACTTTGGGGTGTCGCTTTTTAACTTCGGGGTGTCCCCTTTAACTTTGGGGTGTCTCCCTCTAACTGGGGGTGTCCCCTCTAACTTTGAGGTGTCCCCTTTAACTTCGGGGTGTCCCCTCTAACTTTGGAGTGTCCCCCTTTAACTTTGGGATATCCCTCTCCAACTTTGGGGTGTCCCCCTTTAACTTCGGGGTGTCCCCTCTAATTTTGGGGTGTTCCCCTTAACTTCGGGGTATCCCCTTTAACTTTGGGTTGTCCACTCTAACTTCGGGGTGTCCCCCTCTAACTTCGGGGTGTCCCCCTTTAACTTTGAGGTGTCCCCTCTAACTTTGGGGTGTTTCCCTCTAACTTTGGGGTGTCTCCCTCTAACTGGGGGTGTCCCCCTCTAACTTTGGAGTGTCCCCCTTTAATTTTGGGGTGTCCACCTCTAAGTTTGGGGTGTCCCCCTCTAATTTCGGGATATTCCCGTCTTAATTTTGGGATATTCTCTTCCAACTTTTTACTTCGAGGTGTCCCCTCTAACTTCGGGGTGTCCCCTCCAACTTTGGGGTGTCGCTTTTTAACTTCGGGGTATCCCCTTTAACTTTGGGGTGTCTCCCTCTAAGTGGGGGTGTCCCCTCTAACTTTGGGGTGTCCCCCTTTAACTTCAGGGTGTCCCCTCTAACTTTGGGGTGTTCCCCTTAACTTCGGGGTGTCCCCTTTAACTTTGGGGTGTCTCCCTCTAACTGGGGGTGTCCCCCTCTAACTTTGGAGTGTCCCCCTTTAATTTTGGGGTGTCCACCTCTAAGTTTGGGGTGTCCCCCTCTAATTTCGGGATATTCCCGTCTTAATTTTGGGATATTCTCTTCCAACTTTTAACTTCGAGGTGTCCCCTCTAACTTCGGGGTGTCCCCTCCAACTTTGGGGTGTCGCTTTTTAACTTCGGGGTATCCCCTTTAACTTTGGGGTGTCTCCCTCTAAGTGGGGGTGTTCCCTCTAACTTTGGGGTGTCCCCCTTTAACTTCAGGGTGTCCCCTCTAACTTTGGGGTGTTCCCCTTAACTTCGGGGTATCCCCTCTAACTTTGGGGTGTCTCCCTCTAACTGGGGGTGTCCCCCTTAACTTTGGGTTGTCCCCCTTAACTTTGGGGTGTCTCCTCTAAGTTTGGGGTCTCCCCCTTTAACTTTGCGGTGTCCCCCTCTCATTTTGGGATATTTCCCTCCAATTTGGGGTTTTCCCCTCTAACTTTGGGTTCTCCCCCTCTAACTTTGGGGTGTCCCCTCTAACTTTGGGGTGTCCCCCTCTAACTTTGGGTTCTCCCCCTCTAACTTTGAGGTGTCCCCTCTAACTTTGAGGTGTCCCCTCTAACTTTGGGGTGTCCCCCTCTAACTTTGGGTTCTCCCCCTCTAACTGGGGGTGTCCCCTCCGATTTTGGGGCGCAGCTGGAGATCTTCCACCTGGTGATGTACCGGAACTACCAGCGGAAGAACGACATGGACGAGCCCCCTCCCCTGGACTACGGCTCGGGGGACGACGACCCCAAGAGTGAGAAACGGGGGGCAGGGGGGGACCCCCTGTTCGGGGGCATGGAGGAGCGCTTCTACCGCTACGGCATCAAGCCCGAGTGGATGACGGTGCACCGCATCATCAACCACAGGTGGGCACCCCAAAACCCCCGGGGACAGGGGAGTGAGTGAGGGTGGGGTTTGGGGACATTGGTGGCACCCGTGGGGACATCACAGGCAGCCACGGGTCCTTTAAGGGCACCTTCAGCACCCAGGGGACCCTCCTGGGGCACCCCCAAATCCCCAGGGGTGAGGGGACAACGCAGGGAGGACAGGGGAGTGAGCCACAGAGGGGTTTGGGGACATTGGTGGCACCCGTGGGGACATTGGTGGCGCCCATGGGGACATTGGTGACATCCGTGGGGACATTGGTGGTGCCTGTGGGGACATTGGTGCCACCCGTGGGGACATTGGTGCCACCTGTGGGCACATTACAGGCAGCCATGGGTCATTTAAGGGCACCCTCAGCACCCAGGGGATCTCCCCGGGGCACCCCCAAATCCCCAGAGGTGAGGGGACAGAAGGGTGAGGGAGGGGTTTGGGGACATTGGTGCCACCTGTGGGGACATTCTGAGCATCTGTGGGGACATTGGTGGCACCCGTGGGGACATTACAGGCATTCATGAGTCATTTAAGGGCACCCTCAGTACCCAGGGGACCCTCCTGGGGCACCCCAAAATCCCCAGGAGACAGTGGGGGGACAGGGGAGTGAGCAAGGGAGGGGTTTGGGGACATCGGTGCCACCTGTGGGGACATTGGTGGTGCCTGTCGGGACACTGGTGGCACCCGTGGGGACATTGGTGCCACCTGTGGGGACATTGGTGCCACCCGTGGGGACATTGGTGGCAACTGTGGGGACATCACAGGCAGCCATGGGTCCTTTAAGGGCACCTTCAGCACCCAGGGGATCCCCCTGGGGCACCCCAAAATCCTCGGGGGACAGCGGGGGCGACAGGGGAGTGAGCCACAGAGGGGTTTGGGGACATTGGTGCCACCTGTGGGGACATTGGTGGCACCCGTGGGGACATTGGTGACACCCGTGGGGACACTCTGAGCATCTGTGGGGACATTACAGGCAGCCATGAGTCATTTAAGGGCACCCTCAGCACCCAGGGGACCTTTCTGGAACCACCCAGGGCACCCCCAAATCCTGAAGGGACAATGGGGGGACAGGGGAGTGAGCCACAGAGGGGTTTGGGGACACTGGTGGCACCTGTGGGGACACTCTGAGCATCTGTGGGGACACTCTGAACATCTGTGGGGACACTCCGAGCATCTGTGGGTTCTCTAAGGGCACCCTCAGCACCCAGGGGATCCCCCTGGGGCACCCTAAAATCCCCGGGGGTGAGGGGGGATGAGGGGGGACAGGGGAGTGAGTGAGGGAGGGGTTTGGGGACAGTGGTGGCACCCGTGGGGACATTGGTGCCACCTGTGGGGACGTTCTGAGCATCTGTGGGGACATTGCAGGCAGCCACGGGTCATTTAAGGGCACCCTCAGCACCCAGGGGACCCTCCTGGAACCCCCCAGGGCACCCCCAAATCCTGAGGGGACAGGGGACAGCGTGGGGAGACAGGGGACTGAGCCAGGGAAGGGTTTGGGGACATTGGTGCCACCTGTGGGGACATTCTGGGTCCTCCAGCACCCTCTGAGACAGTCAGGCACTGTCCCTGTGTGACCCCGTGTCCTGTGTGACACTGGCCCCAGTGTCCCCTCGGTGCCCAGGGTGACACACGGTCCCTGGGTGTCCCCGGGTGCCCCTGGCTGTCCCCGGTGTCCCCAGGTGTCCCTGGGTCCCCAGGTGACGCGGTGCCCCTGGCTGTCCCCTGGGTGCCCCTGGGTGTCCCCAGCTGTCCCCCACCTGTCCCCAGTGTCCCCGGGTGCCTGGGTGACGCGGTGCCCCTGGCTGTCCTTGCTGTCCCCGCTGTCCCTGTCTGTCCCCGGCTGTCCCCGGTGTCGCCCCGGTGTCCCTGGTGTCCCCAGGTGCCCAGGTGACGCGGTGGCCCTGGGTGTCCCCTGGGTGCCCGGGGTGACACGGTGCCCCGGGGTTGTCCCCCGGTTGCCCCCCGGCTGTCCCCGGCTGTCCCCGGCTGTCCCCGGCTGTCCCCGGGTGTCCCCGGGGGCCCAGGTGACACGGTTTCCCCTGGTTGTCACCCTGGGTGTCCCGCTGTCCCTGGTGTTCCTAGCCTGTGCTCTGGATGTCTCCTGGTGTCGTGCTGTCCCGGGTGTCCCCGGGTGCCGTCGGCGGCATGCCGCCTGGCGTGTCCTTGCTGTCCCCAGTGCGCCCGGGTGTCCCCGCGGGTCTGCCCGGGTGACACGGTGCCCCTGGCTGTCCTGCTGTCCCCAGTGCCGCCCGGGGTGTCCGCGGGCGCCGCGGTGACGCGGTGCCCCTGGAATGTCCCCATGCGTTGCCGCCTGGTGCTCTGCTATCCCCGGGTGTCCCGGCACCGGTGGGCGTGGTGCCCCTGGCGTCCCCGGGTGCCCGAGTGACACCGGTTTCTGCTGCTGTCCCCTGGCTGTCCTAGCTGTCCCTGGATGTCGCCCACTGTCCTGCTGCCGATGTCCCAACAGAAAGTGTCCCCGGGTACCCGGTTGACGCAGGTGCCCCGGGTGTCCCCGGTGTCCCCTGGGGTGCCCCGGGTGATGCGGTGCCCCCTGGCTGTCCCCATTGTCCCCCCGGTGCCCAGGGTGTCCCCGGGTGCCCGCGTGACGGCGGTGCCCCTGGGTGTGCCCTGGCTGTCCCCATTGTCCGCCCGGTCCCCTGGGTGTCGCCCGGGTGCGCCGGGTACGCGGTGCCCTGGGTTCCCTGGCTGTCCCCCATTGCTCCGCCCCGGTGCACCTGGGTGTACCCCCGGGTGCCCGGGTGACGCGGGTGCGGCGCCGAGCGTGGACGCGGAAGGGGCGTACCATTACGCTGGTGAAGTGGCGCCGACCTGCCCTAGCGACGCAGGCACCTGGAGGAGGCGAGAATGCCCCATCCGCCCGCTACGAACCTGCACAAAGCTGGCGTACTGGAAACACCGGTGAGGGACACGGGGACACTGGGGGGACTTGGGGACACTGGGGACCACCGGGAGACACAGGGCTGGTGCACTACTGGAAACACCGGTGAGGGAACACTGGGGGGACACTGGGGACATTGGGACACAGGGCTGTGCCTACTGGAAACACTGGTGAGGACACTGGGCGACCGACTGGGGGACATCACGGACAGAGGGACAGGGGGGAGGACACAGCGCTGTGCCTAGCTGGAAACACCGGTTGAGGGACATGGGACACTGGGGGACCATGGGACACTGGGAACCGGGGGGACACAGGGCTGGTGGCCTATGGAAACACCGGTGAAGGGACAGCTGGGGACACTGGGACTTTGGGACACAGGGCTGTGCTTACTCGGAAAACACTGGTGAGGGACATGGGGAACTGGGGACATCACGGACACTGGGGACAGGTGGGGACACAGGGCTGTTGCCTACTGGAAACAACCCGGTGAGGGACACTGGGGACACTGGGGGGACATTGGGGACACTGGGGACACCGGGGGGACCAGGGCTGTGCCACTGGGAAACACCGGATGAGGGACACTGGGGGAAATCAGGGACATTGGGGGGACACTGGGGACACTGGGGATAGGGCGGGTATGGGTGACATGGGGACATGGAAGGGACATGGAGGACATGGGGACATCAGGGGACACAGGGACAGCCTGCTGGGGACACTGGTGACAGCTGGGACCAGGGGGACACCACACCCCAACAACGTTCTCCATCGTGCTTACCGTGTCACCCGCGGGTGTGTCTCTTGGGTTCGCCCATTCCATTTGGGTTTTTCCCCTTGTTGTTTCCAACCCCCTTCCGTGTGTTCCCCATGATCTGTGTTCCCTTGTCACTCTCCCATAGTCACCTGATGTTAACCATCCACTGGTTTCCTGTGTCCCTTTAGTCCCTCTGTCCTGCTCATACTGTGTTCCCTCCCGTGTCCCCCTGTGTTCCATCTGGCATGTCCCTGAATGCCCCCGGTGTCCCCTGGTGTCCCGTGATGTCCCTCTGTGTCCCACCGTGTCCCCTGTGTCCCTGATTGATCCCCGTGGTCCCCCTGGGTGTCCTCCAATGTCCCCTTGGTCCCCTGTGTCCTCTTGTGTCTCCCGAGGTGTCCCCATGTTCCCTCTTGTCCTCCCCGTGTCCCCTAGGTGCACCTGATGTCCCCGTTGTCCCCCTGTGTTCCCCCTGTGTCCTGGTGTCCCTGATGTCCCCCTGTGTCCCTGGGTGTCCCCCGGTGTCCCCCTGGTGTCCTCTGATGTCCCTTTGTGTCCCCTGTGTGTCCTTCATGCACTTGTGTGTCCCCCGGTGTCTCCCTGTGTCCCTCCATGTTCCCTTGTGTCCTTCCTGTGTCCCCTGTGTCCCATGTCCCCTGTGTCCCGTGTATATCCTCTGTGTTCCCCAATGTCCGTTGTGTCCCCCTGGTGTCCCCGTGTGTCCCCGATGTCCCCAGGGAGGTGTTCATGGGGGAGGACCCGGCCCAGCCCCGGCGGTACAAGAAGAAGAAGAAGGAGACGCCGGGGGAGGGACCCCCCGATTCCCCCACCAACGACGTGAGTAGGTCCAACCTGGGGGACCCAAACCCTGGGGGACCCCAAATCCTGGGGACATCACCCTGGGGACCCCAATCGCTGGGACATCAAACCCTGGGGCCGCCAAACCTGGAGACCCCAAACCCTGGGGACATCAACCCTGGGGACGTCAACCCTGAGAGACTCAGCCCTTGGGTGACCCCAAATTCTGGGGACCCAAACCTTGGGGACCTCACACCCTGGGGACCCCCAAATCTGGGAACATCCAAACCCTGGGAACCCAAACCCCTGGGACCCAAAACCCTGGGGACATCAACCTGGGGACCCCAAAATTCTGAGCGATCCCTCAAACCCTGGTGTCCCCTGCACACCTGACCCTGTGACACCTCCGTGTCCTTCCCAACCCCCTGGGGTTTCTGGGGTGCCCCTGAACCCCAAACCTGAGCCCCCTGACACCCCCACGTGGCCCCTCCATGGGTCCATGGTCCTGAACCCCCCATGAGCACCGCTCCCCGACCTACCCCCAATTGGAGGCCGTGCTGTCCACCGGTGAATTCTCCCCGTGGTAAGCGAGCCCTGGAGTTTGTTGGGGGGGCGCAGTCCAGGAGCACGCGAGTCTCGGATGCATTCCCCTTGGGTTTTGCTTTTGTACACTCCCGGGTGATGGACACTCGTCCTGGCGTGCTCCGGGTTTGCGCCCATTGGGACTGCCTCATGGGACTTCTGTACCATTGGTGGCCGTCCCCACGGGTGCACTGTCGCCCATGCAGTGACGCATTCGCGGTGTTGCTCCCTGGCTGGATGATGCTCTGTACCCTCGGGTGATTGGTGACAGTGTCCCCACGGGTGATGGCACTTCGCAGGAGCCGATGGGGTGCACTGCCGCTGTACGTTGCTGTTCCCCTTTGGGTGATGTGGCCTGTCCCCTGGGTGACGATTTGCTGTCCCGATGCGGTGATGGCCACTGTCCCAATGGGTGAGTTGCCTGTTCCCCACGGGTGATGTTGCTGTCCCCTTTGATGCTGGTATGGTACGTTGCCGTCGCCATTGGCACTGTCCCCACGGGTAGGACTGCCCCAGGTGATTGCTGTCCCCACAAAAGTGATCTGTGCTGTCCACTGTGGGCATGCTGTCCCCGCGGGTGATGTGCTGCTCCCTTTGGGTAGTCTAGTCCCACAGTACCGTCGCCACCGGGTGATGCGTTGGCCGGGTGCACGTCCCGGGGTGATGGCAACTGTCCCACGACGTGAGGCGCTGCAGTGGTGGGTGGCACTGTCCCACGGGTGCTGGCGTGCTGTCCCGGACGGGTGCGTATGGCATGTCCCCACGGGTGACTTGCGCTGTCCCCATGGGTAGTGGCATGTGCCGCCACGGACTGTGGCACTGTCCACCACAGGTGACTTATGCTGTCCCCACTGGGTGATGCACTGTCCCACGGGTGTGGCAAACTGTCCCCACGGGTGATGTTGCATGTCCCACGGGTAGTGCTTCTTGGACGCGTTGCTGTCCCACGGGTGATGGCCTGGTCCCCTATTGGGTGACGTTTGCGTCCCCACGGGGATGTGCACCTTCCCCGCGGTATGGCGCTGTCCCCCCGTGGGGATGGCACTGTCCCGTCGGGTGGATGGCACTGTCCCACAGCGTGATGGCACTGTCCCCGACGGGTGATGGCACTGTCCCCAGTTATGGCACTGTGCCGTGACTTGGCTGCGGTGAGCTGTCCCCAGGGTGGGCACCGTCTGGGGTGCACTTGCGTCCCACGGGCGACTGCCGGTTGATGGCGGCATGTCGCCACGGGTGATGTTTGCGTCCCCACGGGTGTAGGACTGTCCCGCACAGGTGACGTTGCTGTCCCACGGGTGGATGGCACTGTCCCCACGGGTGACTGTCCCGATGTCTGCCACACGGGTGACATTGCTGTCCCCAGGGTGAATGTTTGCCGTCCCCTTTGGTGAACGTTAGCCGATCCGCCACGGGTGGAATGGCACTGTCCCCATGGGTGATGGCACTGTCCGCAACGGGTGTGACTGCCGTGGGCACTGTCCCCAGGTGGGTGCCCGGTGACACTGCCAGGGCACTGTTCCCCACGGTGAGGCCGTCGTGGGGTGACGGCGCTCAACCGGTGTCACTGTCCTGGGTCGATGGACTTGCTCCCCACGGGTGGCGCACTGGGTCCCCACGGGGTGAGCCACTAGTCCCTCACAGGTGATGGCCGTCCACGGGTGGTGGCACTGTCCCCACGGTGACGGCGCTTCCACGGGATGGTGGCACTGTCCCCTGTTGGATGATGCATTGCTGTCCCCACGGTGATGAGCACTGTCCCCATGGGTGATGGAGGTTCCCACGTTTGCCCGTCCCTTGCGGTGCGTTGCCGTCCCCACGGGTGATGGCACCTGTCCCCAGTGTGGCTGTCCACGGTGGGCACTGTCCACACGGGTGAGTTGGCCCTGTCCCCGTGGGTGATCGGCACTGTCCCACGGGTGGTGGCACTGCTCCCATGGGTGATGTGCACTGTCCCCACGGGTGACTTGGCCACTGAGTGCCGTCCTGGGTTGGTCTGCGCCGGTGTGGCCTCCAGTGGTGATAGGCACTGCCCCACGGGGTTGGCACTGTCCCCTGCGGGTGAGGCACTGTCCCCGTCAGGTGATGGCACTGTCCCCACGTGGTTGGCCTTCGCCCGGGTGCGACACCTGTCCCCACGGGTGGATGGCACTGTCCCATGTGGGGACCCCAGTGACCCTGCAGGTGACCCAGTGACCCTGTAGGTGACCCCGGTGACCCTGTAGGTGACCCTGCGGGTGCCCCCAGCCCCCCCGGCTGCCCCCCAGGCCTCACCTCCTTGTAGAGCGAGTAGAGGAAGACGATGGTCTGGATGGTCTTGCCCAGCCCCATCTCGTCGGCCAGGATGGTGTCGGTGCTCTGCGCCCACGAGAAGCGCAGCCAGTTGAGCCCCTCCAGCTGGTACAGGTGCAGCGTGCCGCCCGTGGCCGTGATGAACCGCGGCTGCGTCTCGTACTTCACCGTGGGCTGCGGGGACGGCAGCGTCACCGTCACCCGTGGGACAGTGCCACCACCCGTGGGGACAGTGCCACCACCCGTGGGGACAGTGCCATCACCCGTGGGGACAGTGCCACCACCCGTGGGGACAGTGCCATCACCCACGGGGACAGTGCCATCACCCACGGGGACAGTGCCACCACCCGTGGGGACAGTGCCATCACCCATGGGGACAGTGCCATCACCCGTGGGGACGGCAACGTCACCCAAAGGGGACGGCAACATCACCCGTGGGGACAGCAATGTCACCCGTGGGGACAGCAACATCACCCGTGGGGACAGTGCCACCACCCGTGGGGACAGTGCCATCACTCGTGGGGACAGCAACGTCACCTGTGGGGACAGTGCCGTCACCCGTGGGGACAGCAACATCACCCGTGGGGACAGCGCCATCACCCGTGGGGACGGCAACGTCACCCGCGGGGACAGCGCCAGCACCCGTGGGGACAGTGCCATCACCCATGGGGACAGTGCCATCACCCGTGGGGACAGCAATGTCACCGGCAACCACAGGGGACAGTGCCATCACCCGTGGGGACAGCGCCGTCACCCGCGGGGACAGTGCCATCACCCGTGGGGACAGT
Source organism: Acrocephalus arundinaceus (assembly GCA_021534815.1). Taxonomy (NCBI): domain Eukaryota; kingdom Metazoa; phylum Chordata; class Aves; order Passeriformes; family Sylviidae; genus Acrocephalus; species Acrocephalus arundinaceus. Next base: position 25,489 of record JAJEOU010000407.1, read on the forward strand.
GCCATCACCCGTGGGGACAGTGCCACCACCCGTGGGGACAGTGCCATCACCCGTGGGGACAGTGCCATCACCCATGGGGACAGTGCACCACCCGTGGGGACAGTGCCGTCACCCACGGGGACAGTGCCACCACCCGTGGGGACAGTGCCATCACCCATGGGACAGTGCCATCACCCGTGGGGACGGCAACGTCACCCAAAGGGGACGGCAACATCACCCGTGGGGACAGCAATGTCACCCGTGGGGACAGCAACATCACCCGTGGGGACAGTGCCACCACCCGTGGGGACAGCAACGTCACCTGTGGGGACAGTGCCACCACCCGTGGGGACGGCAACATCACCCGTGGGGACGGCGCCGTCACCCGTGGGGACAGTGCCGCCACCCGTGGGGACAGCAATGTCACCGGCAACCACAGGGACAGTGCACCACCCGTGGGGACAGCGCCGTCACCCGCAGGGACGGCAACGTCACCCGTGGGGACAGTGCCATCACCCGTGGGGACAGTGCCATCACCCGCGGGGACAGTGCCATCACCCGTGGGGACAGTGCCACCACCACGGGACAGTGCCATCACCCGTGGGGACAGTGCCATCACCCATGGGGACAGTGCCATCACCCGTGGGGACGGCAACGTCACCCAAAGGGGACGGCAACATCACCCGTGGGGACAGCAATGTCACCCGTGGGGACAGCAACATCACCCGTGGGGACAGTGCCACCACCCGTGGGGACAGTGCCATCACCCGTGGGGACAGCAACGTCACCTGTGGGGACAGTGCCGTCACCCGTGGGGACAGCAACATCACCCGTGGGGACAGCGCCATCACCCGTGGGGACGGCAACGTCACCCGCGGGGACAGCGCCAGCACCCGTGGGGACAGTGCCATCACCCGTGGGGACAGCGCCGTCACGCGTGGGGACAGTGCCATCACCCGCGGGGACAGTGCCATCACCCACGGGGACAGCGCCATCACCCGTGGGGACGGCAACGTCACCCGTGGGGACAGCAACGTCACCCAAAGGGGACAGTGCCATCACCCGTGGGGACAGCAACGTCACCCAAAGGGGACAGCAACATCACCCGTGGGGACAGCAACATCACCTGTGGGGACAGTGCCATCACCCGTGGGGACAGTGCCATCACCCATGGGGACAGCAACATCACCCGTGGGACAGTGCCATCATCCGTGGGGACAGTGCCATCACCCATGGGGACAGCAACGTCACCCGTGGGGACAGTGCCATCACCCGTGGGGACAGCACCGTCACCCGCGGGGACAGTGCCACCCCACCATCACCCATGGGGACAGTGCCATCACCCGTGGGGACGGCAACATCACCCGTGGGTATGGCAACGTCACCCAAAGGGGACAGCAACATCACCCGCGGGGACAGTGCCGTCACGCATGGGGACAGTGCCACCACCCGTGGGGACAGTGCCATCACCCATGGGGACAGCAACGTCACCCATTGGGACGGCAGCATCACCCAAAGGGGACAGCAACATCACCCGCGGGGACAGCAACGTCACCCATGGGGACAGTGCCATCACCCGCGGGGACAGCAATGTCACCCAAAGGGGACAGCAACATCACCAAAAGGGGGACAGCAACGTCACCGTCACCCTCGGGGGACAGTGCATCACCCGTGGGGAACTGCTGTCCCCCATCACCCACGGGGACAGACCATCACCCACGGGGACAGCAATGTCACCTGCGGGGACAGTGCCACCGCACAGGTACCCATGGGGATGAGGGGCACGTAAGGGGTGTCAGGGGGATCGGGGGCTCAAGGTGTGGGGGTTTCAGGGCACCCCATGGACACCCATGGGGATGGGGGGCACGTGGGGGTGTCAGGGGGCTCAGGTTTGGGGGTTCAGGGCACCCCAGAAACCCCAGGGGGTTGGGAAGGACACGGAGGTGTCACAGGGTTCAGGTGTGTCAGGGGGACCCAGGGTTTGAGGATCGCCAGATTTTGGGGTCCCCAGGGTTGATGTCCCCAGGGTTTGGGGTCCCCAGGGTTTGGGGTCCCCAGGGTTGATGTTCCCAGAATTTGGGGGTCCCCAGGGTTGAGGTCCCCAAGGTTTGGGGTCCCCAGAATTTGGGGTCCCCAAGGCTGATGTCCTCAGGGTTGACGTCCCCAGGGTTGATGTCCCCAAGGTTGGGGTCTCCAGGTTTGGGGTCCCCAGGGTTGATGTCCCCAGGATTTGGGGTCCCCAGGGTTGATGTCCCCAGGATTTGGGGTCCCCAGGGTTTGGGGTCCCCAGGGTTGGGGACACTCACGGTCCGTTGGTGGGATCGGGGGGTCTCCCCCGAGCGTCCTCCTTCTTGCCTTCTTCTTGTACCGCCGGGGCTGGGCCGGGTCCTCCCCCATGAACACCTCCCTGGGGACATCGGGGACACACGGGGGACACCAGGGGGACACAAGGGACATTGGGGAACACAGAGGAATACAGGGGACACAGGGTTGACATGGGAACACAGGGACACCGGGGACACGGAGGGAAGACATGGGGGACACCGGGGGACACGGGGGACACGAGGGGCATGGGTGATAGGGGACAAAGGGACACCAGGAACACGGGGGACACGCAGGGACACGGGGGACACCCAGGAACGGACAGGGGGACACAGGGACACGGGGACAGCAGGGGAACACAGGGGACACACGGGGACAACAGGGGCACAGGGGGACACGGGAGACACAGAGGGACATCGGGGACACCAGGGAGACACAAGGGGACACAGGGGGACACAGGGGGACATGGAGGGACACCAGGGGGACACCGGGGGACATCAGGGACACAGGGGGACACGGGGGACACAGAGGGACATCACGGGACACCAGGGGACACCGGGGGACATCAGGGACACCAGAGGACACAGGGGGACACCGGAGGGACACAGATGAGCAGGACAGAGGGACAAAGGGACACGGGGAGCAGTGGATAAGTGACAGCAGGAATGGAGAGTGACAAGGGACACACAGACATGGGGACACACGGAAGGTGACAGGGACATGGAATGGGGACAAGAGACACACCCGGGGGTGACACGGGGCAGCGTGAGAACGTTGTGGGGTGTGGTGTCCCCTGTGTCCCCAGCTGTCACCAGTGTCCCCAGCAGGCTGTCCCTGTGTCCCCTTGATGTCCCCATGTCCTCCATGTCCCTTCCATGTCCCCATGTCACCCATACCCGCCCTATCCCCAGTGTCCCCAGTGTCCCCCCAATGTCCCTGATGTCCCCCGTGTGCCCTCACCGGTGTTTCCAGTAGGCACAGCCCTGTGTCCCCCCGGTGTCCCCAGTGTCCCCAATGTCCCCCACGTTGTCCCCAGTGTCCTACCACCGGTGTTTCCGTAGCCAGCCCGTTGCCCACCCTGTCCCCAGTGTCCCGTGATGTCCCCAGTGTCGCCAGTTCCACTCACCATGTTTCCAGTAGGCACAGCCTGTGTCCCAATGTCCCCAGTGTCCCCCATGTCCTACCGGTGTTTCCAGTAGGCACAGCCCTGTGTCCCCCGGGTTCCCAGTGTCCCCAATGTCCCCCGCAAGTGGGTCCCATGTCCTCACCGGTGTTCCAGTAGGCAACAGCCCTGTGTCCCAACCCTGTCCCAGTGTCCGTGATGTCCCCAGGTGTCCCCAGTGTCCCTCACCAGTGTTTCCAGTAGGCACAGCCCTGTGTCCCCAATGTCCCCAGTGTCCCCCCAGTGTCCCTCACCGGTGTTTCCAGTAGGCACAGCCCTGTGTCTCCCCGGTGTCCCCAGTGTCCCCAATGTCCCCCCAGTGTCCCGCAAGTGTCCCCTCACGTGTTTCCAGTACGCCAGCTTGTGCAGGTCGTAGTCGCGGATGGGCATCTCGTCCTCCTCCCAGGTGGCCTGGTCGTAGGGCAGGTCGCGCCACTTCACCAGGTAATGGTACTGCCCCTTCCGGTCCACGCTGCGCGGCACCGCGTCACCCGGGCACCCGGGGGACACCCAGGGGCACCGGGGGGACAATGGGGACAGCCAGGGACACCCAGGGGCACCGCGTCACCCGGGCACCCGGGGGACACCCAGGGGCACCGGGGGGACAATGGGCACAGCCAGGGACACACAGGGGCACCGCTCACCCGGCACCGCGGGGAAACCCAGGGGCACCGGGGGACAATGGGGACAGCCAGGGGCACCGCATCACCCGGGCACCCAGGGGACACCGGGGACACCCAGGGGCACCGCGTCACCCGGGGACCCGGGGACACCCGGGGACAGCAGGGACAGTGGGATCCAGGGACAGCTAGGGGACAGCAGGGACAGCCAGCAGAAACGTGTCACTCGGCACCCGGGGGACAGCAGGGGCACCACGCCATCGGCCACCGGGGAACCCCGGGGATAGCAGAGGCACCAAGGGCCACGCAGGGGAACATCCAGGGGCACCGCGTACCCGGGCGCCGGGAACACCCGGGGGCACTGGGGACAGCAAGGAACAGCCAGGGGAAACACCGTGTCACCGGCACCCGGGGGACACCCGGGGCCTGGGACAGAAAGGAACAGCCAGGGGCACCGTGTCAACCCGGCACCGGGGATCCCCGGGGACAAGGCACGACAGCCAGGAGAACATCCAGAGACAGCTAGGAACACCCAGGGACAGCGGGACACCCAGGGGACAACAGGGGAACCGTGTTCACCTGGGCACCGGGGGACACCCGGGACAGCCGGGGAAGCCGGGGACAGCCGGGACAGCCGGGGGCACCGGGGACACCCGGGGCACCGTGGTCACCGGCACCCAGGGGACACCAGGGCACCGCGTCACCTGGCACCTGGGGACACCCAGGGACACCGGGGCGACACCGGGGACCAGCCGGGGACAGACAGGGGACAGCGGGGACAGCAACGAACATAACA
>JAJEOU010002937.1:0-79730 GCA_021534815.1 Acrocephalus arundinaceus
CATCTTGGTAGCTAGACTGGGGAATAGGAGAATAATATATTTAGAATGTTTCTATTGGACATCTGCTGGGAGACTAGTGGCTTTGGATTGGGAGCTACAACTGTGAATGAAGAATTTAGCAAGTCAAGAAGGAGTGAATGGAATAGCTTGTACTTGTGGGAATTTTCCTGCAGCTTTTGGTGCATCTAGAGGTTGGCATTGTGCTGAGTTGTTAAAACTGAAGATCAAAGTTAGAGACACTCTAAGTAGTTAAAGTTACAAATGGTATGTTTATTAACACCAGCGGGCGGCATGGGAGTTGTCTCCAAATGGCGTGACTACATCATCCAAGGTCCTTTGCCCTCTATTTATTTCCCAAGATCTTACATAAATACATGTGCATAACCCCAGCACCTCCCATCCCCGCTCTGTATTAAATGAGGCTATCAGTCCTTCATGTGTGTGGCAATTCTTCTCTTGAATTGGGTCGGTGGTCTCAAGTTGGGTCAGTGGTCTCAACGATGAAGTCAGGAGAGTCTTCATCAGTCTCTGTGACCCTCTGGCGCTACTCAAGGTCCCCTGCTTTGTGATTGATTGATATAAAGTCCAGATGCTGGTCATTGTTCTTACTGGTTTCAATCTGTTCTTATACAGTTCACTTCCTCCATTTCCTTCTAAAACAAAACTAAAATGAGCTCATAATGGCGAACAATGCATCAATTAGCTTGAGCTTAAGAAACTGATAATTATGAACCTCCCAGCTTTTTTAACTAACTTACATTCTGATCAATATGAATTGCTTCTAACCCTTAGCCAAAATCTTAACTCTTTAAAATCATGCTTCACTAGTTCCTTCCAATCACTCCCAGTATGGTCCCAGTTGCCTCCAGCTAGATCAACCCCCTCAGTCCCAGTATGATGCCATTTGCTCCCAGCGTGCTCCCAGTTGCTCCCAGTCATCCCCAGTATGGGGGATGATGTGCAGGGTATGTTCCCAGCCACTCTCAGATACTCCCAGTATTAGTCCAGTCACTCCCAGTATTAGTCCAGTCACTCCCAATATAATCCAAAGATGAGCCCAGCGTGGTCCCAGTCACTGCCAGTATGAACCAGTTGCACCCCACATGGTTCCAGTTGCTCCCTTTCACCCTCACATCTCTTCCAGTCACTCCAAGTCTCTCTCAGTGTACCCCAGTTCCTTCCAGCATGATCCCATTTGCTCACAACCACTCCCAGTCAGCCTCAGTGTAGTCACACTCACTGCCAGTATGATCCCAGTCACCTCCAGCATGACCCCAGTTCATCCCAGTATAAGTCCAGTTGCTTCCAATCACCCCCAGCATGCACCCAGTCACTCCCAGTTCCTCTCAGTTTTCCCTAGCATGATCCCAGTTGTTCCCAGCTGCTCCTGGTCAGCCTCAGCATGATCCCAGTCATTCCCAGTATATCTCAATTTCCTCCAACATGGCCCCAATTTCCCCCTGCAGGCTCCTGACTCCCAGTATGAATCCAGTATGATCCCAGTCTCCCTCAGTGTGATTGCAGTCTCCTCTGGAGTGATCCCAGTTACTCCCAGTATGATCCCAGAGTGATGTCAGTACAACCCAGTGCAATCCCAGTCACTGTATGATCCCAGTACAAACCAGTCACTCCCAGTGATGCTATTTCTAGGGCACACACACACCCCCCATTCTAACTGGTCCTGGCTCCATCCCCGCTTCATCTACGAGCTGTGAGATCTTTGAAGAATGGAGGAGGAGGAGGAGGAAGGAGGGAGGAAGAGGCGGAGTGGCAGCAGGGGGAAGAAGAGGAGAGGAAGAACCAGGCAGCTCCAGCGCTCCCTGAACTCGCAGCCCCCTGGGACCATCACCTCCAATCCCACAGGTGCCTGGGGAGGGGGACCTTACCTCAAATACCCCAGGGCAGGGAGTCCCTGTCTTTGGGGTTTTTCTGGGGGCGATGTTTGGAGCTTGCAGGGCTCCAAAGCCGAGCCTCAGATGCCCCTCGGGGGCACATTGGGGGGTCCCCAGGAGGTGTTTTTGGGGAGTCCTGGTGGCAGCAGAGCCCTGGCGGGGAGCAAGGGGATGCAGGTGGGGGTTGGGCTTTGTTGGCCAGGCCCTCCAAGCTCTACCAGGGCCACGTGGGGACTGCGAGGGACCGGCGGGGGTAGGGAGACACGGGGTTTGGGGAGCCTCAGGAGACCCGTGGCTTCCCTGAGCAGGACTCTTGGGATTCCCGGTACCCGGCCTGATGTGATGGGGCTGGAGGCATTGGATAGCTGGGAAAGGGGTTAGGGGGTCTCAGTGCCAGAAGTGGCTGCTCCCAGTATCAGCCCAGTTGCTCCCCCCATGTGGTTCCAGTTTCCTCGGCACTCCCACTATGAGCCCAGTCACTGCCAGTCATTTCCCATTATGATGCAATTTGGCCCTAGCATGGTCCCAGTTCTCTCACTTGCTCCCACTTTCTCCCACATTCATCCAGTGTGTTCCAAGTTGCCCCTAGCACAGCCTCAGTAACTCCCAGTACAATCCCAGAATGAGTCCGGTATGCTGCCAGTCTCTCCCAGCAGGGCCCCAGTCACTCACACTTGTGCCCAGTTCCCCCCAGCACATTCCCAATGGTTCCCATTGTGGTCCCAGTCACCACCTGTATGGTCTCAGGCACTCCCAGTATATCCCAGTTGCCCTGAACATTCTCGTAGTCATTACCAGGCACTCCCAGTTACCTCAGCATGGTTCAGGTGCCCCCAGTTTTATCCCAGTCACTGCCAGTACATCCCAGTTATCACCAGCATGCATCCTGTCATTTCCACTTGTTCCCAGTGAATCCCCAGTAGGCTCTCAGCATGGGCCTGGTAGCTCCCAGGAACCCCCACTCAGGGTCCATTAAAACCCACTATAATCCCAGTATCATTGTAACCACTCCCAGAACGATTCCAGTGGCCCCCAGTGTGATCCTCATGGCTCCAAGTCTCCCCCAGTATATCCCAGTAACTCCCAGCATGCTCCCAGTCATTCCCACTTCCTCTTAGTTGCTTTCAGTGTGATTCCAGTTGCTCACAGCCACTCCCACTCAATCCCAATAGGAGTCCAGTCACCTTCAGTGTTATCGCAGCTGCTTCAAGAATAGTTCCAGTTGTTCCCAGTTCCCCCCAGTGTGGTTCCATTGTCCCCAGTACAGTTACAGGCACTTCCAGTGTATCCCAGTTTCCTCAGTAAGGTTCTGGTCACCTCAGAATGATCCCAGTCTTTCCCAGTTACTCCCAGCTGCCTCCAGCATGATCCCAGTTTCTGGCAGTTACCTAAAGTGTGGTCCCAGTATAATCCCAGTATGATCCCAGTTGCCTCAGTTGTTGTCTCAGTCCCCTCAGCATGGTCCCAGTCTCTACCAGTTAGTCCCAGGTGCTCCCAATGTGTCCACATCTTCCTCCCAACAGAAGCTCTCAGTAACCCCCAGTCAGGATCTGTTCACATCCATTGTAATCCCAGTGGCTCCCAGGATGAACCCAGTAGGACCCAGTCACCCCCAGTTCGGTTCCAGTCACCCCCAGTATGGTTCCATTCACTTCCAGATACTCCCAGTATTATTCCAGGTATGCCCTGAGTGACTGCCTGTCACTCCCAGTTTGAGCCCAGTTGCTCCCAGTCACCTCCAGCATGGCTCCAGTCCCAGCCAGAACCTTTCGAGTCATTCTTAGTCTGGTTCCAGTAGGATCCCAGTATGACCCCAGCATGGGCACAGCTGCTCCCATGTACCCCCACTGTAGATTCAGTCTCTCCCAGTGTATCCCAGTTGCTCCCAGCATGTTCCCAGTCACTCCCAGTTGTCCTCAGTTCCTTCCAGCTTGATTCCAGTTGCTCCCAACCACTCCCAGTCACCCTCAGTGCAGTCCCAGTTGCTGCCAGTATGATCCAGTATGATCCCAGTCTCCTCCAGCATGGGCCCAGGCTCTCCCACTGTGATCCCAGTAAGATCCCAGCTGCCTCCAGGCACCTTGCAGAGCCCCAGCCATGCTGTTTGCCCCCAGCCTGCCCACGGCCAGCCTGGGGCTGCTCCCGGGGCTTTTCTGTGCTCAGCATTGGCCTGGGCAAAGTGTTCTGGAGAGAGCCTGGGCAAGGAGCCTGCAGCCCCCAGGCCCTGGCCTGAGGCGTCAGCGCTGCCCCAGCAGTGCCCATGGCCTGTCCCTGCTGCAGCCCCGGCACTGCCACCCCCAGCACTGTGCCCGGCCCCGAGAGCACTCAGGCCCTACAGCAACACCAGGGCCAGCAGGGCAGTGGGGCAGGGCCACGGCAGCAGCACTGGCAACACCAAGGGCTGCTGCTGCTGCTGGGCACAGCTGCTGTGCCAGCACTGATCTGCCCCCAGCTCTGCACACAGACATTGCTGCTGCAGCTGCAGAGAAGGGAACCAAAGGGGCATCTCTGCAGAAGATTTAGCTGGGAAATCCTTGAGTTCCCTTAAATTCACCAAGAGAGCAGGCCCTTATTGAGACAGTCTGTGGCAACAGGGAAGGTAGAGAGAAACAAAATGATAAACGACATTACTTTGTGGACAAGTTCAAAAAAGTAAAACAAAGAAAAAGAACCTTCAAATTAAAACAAACATGAAGTATCAAACATGGCTTTTATTTCAAGTGATTTGCAGAAATTGGCCAGCAGTTTAATGTTTCTCTAAGAATCTCTTCATCAGTCTCCACAGTGCAGCCTTGAGCTCCTGGTTCCTCAGGCTGTAGATGAGGGGGTTCAGGGCTGGAGGCACCACCGAGTACAGAACTGACAGGGCCAGATCCAGGGATGGGGAGGAGATGGAGGGGGGCTTCAGGTAGGCAAACAGGACAGTGCTGATGAAGAGAGAGACCACAGCAAGGTGAGGGAGGCAGGTGGAAAAGGCTTTGTGCCGTCCCTGTTCAGAAGGAATCTTCAGCACAACCCTGAAGATCTGCACATAGGAGAAAACTATGAACACAAAACAACCAAATGCTAAAGAAATGGAAAAAACAAGAAGCCCAAGTTCCCTGAGGTAGGATTTGGAGCAGGAGAGTTTGAGGATGTGTGGGATTTCACAGAAGAACTGTCCCAGCGCATTGCCATGGCACAGAGGCAGGGAAAATGTATTGGCTGTGTGGAACAGAGCATTGAGAAAGCCACTGGCCCAGGCAGCTGCTGCCATGTGGGCACAAGCTCTGCTGTCCAGGAGGGTCCCATAGTGCAGGGGTTTGCTGATGGACACGTAGCGGTCGTAGCACATCACGGTCAGGAAATAATATTCTGCTGACATGAAGAACGTAAAGAAAAACACTTGAGTAACACATCATGCGTAGGCGATGTTCCAGGTGTCCCAGAGGGAATTGTGCATGGCTTTGGGGACAGTGGTGCAGATGCAGCCCAGGTCGGTGAGGGCCAGGTTGAGCAGGAAGAAGAACATGGGGCTGTGCAGGAGGTGGCCGCAGGCTACGGCGCTGATGATGAGGCCGTTGCCCAGGAGGGCAGCCAGGGAGATGCCCAGGAAGAGGCAGAAGTGCAGGAGCTGCAGCTGCCGCGTGTCTGCCAATGCCAGCAGGAGGAAGTGGCTGATGGAGCTGCTGTTGGACATTTGCTCTGGCTGGCCATGGGCACCTGTTCATGGAGAAAGGACAGGGACAAGTCAGCAGAGGCTGCTCTGAGCCAAACCTGGGCCATTCCCTGCAGACTGTCCCACTGTGACTCACCCACCCTTGTTCCTGCTCTGGGAAAACCTTCCCCCAGGTCCCTGCCTGAGCTCCAGTTGTGCTGTCTGAGTGTGCCAGGAGCAGCCAGGCCTGTGCATGGGGGCTCTCCAGGAGCCATCCCTGCCCTGCTGCCCTGGGTTTGTGGCCATGTGGCAGAGGGACAAGGCTGGATAATCAGGATTTTCAGGGGAATCACTCCTAATGCAGACAGGCTTGTTGCCATTTGCACTCTCAAGTGTAAAGGACATGGAGAGTAAGAAGGAATTTTCGCCATTATTTTCCTGCCCACACATCATTTCTGGTTCTCTGAGGTCAGGAATCCCCAGCATTCCTGCTGCACTCACAGTTTGCCACTGAGAGAAGAGAGGCAAAGGATTCCCTGTGGCTCAGGAAAGGTGAGGGGCTGGATGGGCTTGTTCCCAACTGCCCTGGGGTTGCAGCTTTGGCTGCAATCAGAGCACAATCACACTCCCGGGTCACCCTGGCATAAACCAGACCCTGCCCAGAGCACAGGGATCCCTCAATGTCTCACCCTCTCCAAAGGGCTCTGGGCAAGGTCTCAGCACCCCCTTCTGCCAAGGACACTCCCGGCTCCCTTGGCAAACCCAGCAGCTTTTCCTCAGCTCTGGCATCTCTGCACTTCCCCGTGGCACATTCAGGGAACTCCCAGGGGCTCTGGCACAGATTTGCAGCCAGGAGGGCAGCTCAGAGCTGGCAAGGACACAGCAAGGAGATCCCCGGCTGTGCCCATGATGGGATCTCAGGGAGGGGGCTCAGCTCATTCCCCTTTCCCATGGACTGCTTTGCCCACAGCCCCACAGGTCCCAGGGAAGCTTGGACACCCCATTGCCATGGCCACAGCTGCCTGGCAGGAATGCCGAGGGTAGTGCCTGACTCAGCTGCTGCAAAGGCCAGAGCCTCCCTGAGAGCACCAGATCACAGACGGAGCAGAGACACCCGGCAGAGAGTCTCTGTAAATTTTGAAAAATTACTTTTATGATTCTTTGTGTTCCTTTCTAACTCAGAATGTTCTGTGATTCTGTGATTACAGTTCCTGTTCTGCTTCTCTCATCCTCCTTTTGCCTGTGACTAAAGTAGACAAAAAAAGTTTTTAAAGGTGTTAGAACACTAAAGTAACAACCAGACCTTTATTGGAAGCTTCCAGGTGTCCCAGAGGTGATGTGACTTAGCCAGCCTCTGATTTAAACAATTTTTTAAGGTTTATTTATTAGGATATTTAATAGGAATATGCAATAGGAGATTTAGTTGCCCCAGTTATACACACCTGTGTCAAGGCATTCGAGCAGGTCCAAGGGCTTCTTTGCTCCCCTTTTTTTTACGACAGCTCACACTGGTGAAAAACCAAAATGTTCTTCTTGTAGGTCCTCTTCCTGATAATAAGACTATACAGTATTTCAGGAATGTATTTAGAAGGTCTGCCAATTGTTCTAAAATCTGTGAGAAAGGGTGAGAGACATATCAGAGTTAATTAGAGAGTATAGTTATATAGTATGTAATAGTAGTTCAATAGAGGTAATTAAGGATTATAGTTTTATAACTATATAATAGTAGTTAACAGAGCTACAAATATATGAAAAATGTATAAAGAATAAAAATCTTTTTGTCTTCACCACAACTTTTCCATCCTTCTCCAAGCAGAAAAATGAAAACACTCTCAGGAAAGCTCCTGATCTTTGCAGCAATGCCAGGCTTACCTTCTTTTGGCAAGTGTCCTCCGCAGCTGTGCCCAGGCTGGTGTGGAGCTGGGAGCAGCCCTGCCCCACACAGCCCCTCTCAGCAGCAGCAGCAGCAGCAGCAGCAGCAGCAGCAGCAACAGCAGCAGCAGCAGCTGCTGCCCTGCTCAGGGTGGCTCCTTCCCCCACAGCTTCTCCCCAGCACTGGCAGAGCTCCCCGGGCCGGCTGAGAGCTGTCCCTGGCAGGCAGCAGAGTCCCTGGGCCAGCACAGCGCCTTGGGCTGCAGGACCCTGCTCTGCACCACAGCCCTGGGCACCCCTGGCTGCTCGACACAAGAGATCATCAGAGAATGTACTCACAGAGTCTGTAGGCATTGGGATGTTGCAGCTTGAGGAGATCACTGCAGGAGCTGCAGCTGCATTGTCCTGCAGCCAGAGGTTCCTGTGCCAAGGGCTGGCAGTGATTCTCCCCCAGTCCCTTCTCAGCACCTTCCCAGCCCTGAGTGATTGAAGCTCTCTGTGCCTGTGTGCTGTGCCCAGGGTGGCTGCAGGCAGTGCCCCAGCCCTGCTGGGCTGGCAGAAAAGCTGCTCATCAAGAGAAATGTGTTTTTAAGCTCTTCTTGGTTACCAGGATCTCCCTCTGGATGATGAGCTCAGCCCAGCTCAGCAGCACAGACACAGCACAAGGACTTTAATGACCCTCTCAGGGCTTTGTGCTGAGGCCCTGAACATCAGTCCCTGAGAGGGAGCTGAAGAAACCTCTCCAGAACTCCAAGGCAGAAGCCAACTCCAAAGTTTCTGGAAGTTTTAATGGGTCCCAGTGAGGGATACGACACAGAAAGTGTCCCCAGGCCCCAGGCAGAGCAGAGAACTGCAGGCAGTGGTGACAGGTGGGGACAAAGAGAAGCCAAGTCTTGGTGCCCTGGGCCACAGCAGCCTCTGTGCCACCAAGGACACTGAGGAGACACCTTGTCCTGAGGCCCTGGGGCCTCCTGGCACAGCCCCAGCAAGGCTGGGCACTGTCAGCTCCTTGTGCTGCCCTCAGCATCCCCCTCCCATGCCAGTGGCCTCCAGGATGTGGTGGAAGGAGTCCCTGGGGAAGGAGCCTTGGTCAGCAATGGCCCTGGGGGGCTCCTTCATGCTGCCAGGGACTGCAGGTTTTTCCAAGGCCTTTGGGTTTGGCTTTTGCCTTGGAGTCTCTGAGAGGTTTCTGCAATCCTGGCCTCCAATTCTCTGCTTTAATGAGTCCCTTGAGAGGCTTTGTCAGTAACAACACTCAGTGGGGCTCATTTATACTTCAGAGTACTCAAAGTTTATTACAGAACTTTTTTTGAATCTGAGTCTTAGAGTTTTGTTAAATCATCTTTCTATTATCTGCTTTAATGAGTCCCTGGAGATTTTTAGCCAGTAACAACACTCAGTAGGACTCATTAATGCTTCAAGGTACTCAGGGTTAGTTTAAGTACTTCTTTTTGCCACTGAGTCTCTGAGAAGTTTCTGTGCAATCCTGGCCTCCAATTATCGTCTTTAATTAGTCCCTTGAGAGCTTTGCACTTACACACAGTGGTGCTCAATAATACTTTGAGATACTCAAGATGTTTAAGGTACTTTGGATTTTCCTTCCCACACTGAGTCTCTGAAAAGGTTTTTGTGCAATCCTGGCCTCCAGTTCTCTCCTCCAAGGACTCCGTGAGGAGCCTGTGTTGGGCATGGACCTCAGTGAAACCCATGAATGCTTTGAGACACTTCGGGTTTTTCTTTTGACTTGGACTCCTGGCAAGGTTTGTGCAATCTCCTCTCAGGCCCTGAGCTTCCAGGGCTCAGCACCAAATGCACCACGGGGCTCATTAGGATCAAACAAGTGCTGACAAACCATGGCTGTGCCTTGATTTCCCTCTGGTCTGGTTCAGTTCATTAGGAAGGTTTCCTGCTGCAGTTAGGGAGAAATATTTCAAAGATTATTTGGAAATACGTATTCCTATTTTAAAGGGCGTATTTTATTACTTTTCTTATTACACAAGAGGTGATTGCAGCATTTAGTGATTGATATTGACCCAGGGTCTCTCCTTTGGAGGTCTGGCCTGGTCAGAGAAGCTGTGCCTTGAGGTCTGACCCAGTGTGGACAAGCTTGCTCTGCATCCCCATCCCCATCCTGTTTCTCCTCAGTCACCTGGGACCTGCTTTGCCTGGAGAACTGGCTGCACACAACCAAAGAGGGGTTTTCTTCTTTTATTTTTCAAGCAATCTAAAACTCTTCAGTTTCCCCATTTAAAACAGACACAGTGCCCCAGTGTGTGCCAGCCCAAGGTGCCCCCAAGACCATTCCAGCCCTGCCCTGGGTCAGGAATTAGGGTGGATCATCATCCCAGCCTGCACTGGGCCATTGCAAGGGGCTGTGGCCATGGACACTGCACTGACCCCACTGCTGGGTTTGGGTGCCAGGGTGTTCAGGGTTAGATTTGTTTCTTTTTTAATTTAGGAATTTTTTCCCATAAAATGCTAGGAAACTCATGTCTGGGTACTTACAGGTACTTAAGCTGAACAAAGGGGCCAAAGGAGAGGATTTGTAGCACCTGGCTACACTTCTCTCAGAGCGGGGAGATCACACGAGTTTGGGGGAGCAGAGAAAGGACAGGGCTGGGGCAGCTCCGCTGTCTCTTGCTCTCGGCATCAGAGAGAGGACGGCCAGGCTGCTGCTTGCTGCGGGACGAGTTCACTGTCACCACCAAGTCCGGTCCTGGGAAATCTGCCACCATCTGCCCTTGTGCCCAGGAATTCTGAGCTCGCCTCCCCCTGCCCTGCTGGAGCTGGGCCAGCCCTGTCCCGCTGCTGCTGCCTCTTTGGAGCTGCTTTGAGGCTTTTGGCTATGCTGTACCCCTGCCCTGCCCTACCCTGCCCTGCCCTGCACTGCTGGGACATCCCTGCCCTTCCAGCTACCACCGACAGAGCTTCTGATATATCCCAGCCACCAGCCCGGGATTTTCCACCCTTCCAGCTTAGTGCTCTCATGATATGGAGGATGTTTATGAATATAGAAAGACAAGACTTTAGAAGCAGCTTCTGGTGATTTTGTAGAAGTAAAGAAACAGCTTGTACTGAGAACACATAGAAGATGAGCTCTTAAGCTTGGTTGTTAGGTAGTTACTAAGTAGAAGTCATATAGGTAAGATGTATAGTGTTAAAACTCAGCAAAGTGGGACCCAGGTATTTGTCAAAAATCAATAAAGCACAACTTTGTAGCTTTAATCAAGCAAAATCAAGCTCCTTGCACTTTGGCAGGAGCAAAGTGACCTGAAAAATAGCCAAACCTCCACTTCACCTGCCCAGAAGAGAAGATCAACCTGAGGAAGACGTTGGTCTTCCTCCCAAGACCCCAACTCACAACCACCAAGAGGCGGGACAGCTCATTAGAATACAAAGTGAGAGAAGGCAAGGAATGGGTGGGTGAGGAGGTGTAGGTTGTGGGATCAATGTTTATTTAAACCTGGACCTTGTCTTGACCAGGTACGCATGGTTTGGAGGAGATATCCCCCCGTGTGTCCCAGCTGGAAAGAAAACATACCTGCTTTACAATTTCTAATTGTAAAGTCCTTATTCTGCACTTCACTCCGAGTCCTGCAGGGGCACCGCGATCAGGCTGCCCTGGGCTTTGTGAAGCAAAGCCCCTCGAGGTTCCTGGTTCTGTTGTGTTGTTAATGCTGGAGTTGTTTGTTTGCCTTGTCCTACATACTAGTAAAGAACTGTTGTTCCTGTCCCCATACCTCTGCCTCAGAGCCCTTTAATTTTCTAAATTAGAGTAATTTGTAGGGAGGGGGTTTGAATTCTCCATTCTAAGGGAGGCCCTTCCCCTCCCTAGCAGATCCCTGTCCTTTCAACCAAGACAGATTTTGGCATCCAATTTGGGGTGCGAGGACCCTGAGAAATGAAGGGTGAAAAAAGGAATATTGGTTCTTGAGGCACCTAATATTTTCTTTTGTGTGTGCTGGATATAGAAACCTCATTAGGTAACACCATGTAGTCTGGCTTACCCTGTTTTGGGTGGCACGTTGTTGTGGCTGTGTTTCTCCCATTTGCAGGCCCTTATCTAAAGATGGGTCGTATGACTGAGGCTAATGTGGCTCTTACCCAGTTTGTTTTATGGGTTTATGAGGTGAGGAATTCAAGAATTTTTAACTTCTTCTGAAAGGCAGGCACATGGATACATGGCTATCACACACTACGTGTATGTTTTTGGGGTTACTTTAAGAATGGTACTTTCTGTGAGGAAATGCCAGTGGGGGAAGTTTTCTCCCAGCCCTTAAACCACTTCTTTGTGCCGAGCCCCCCAGCTTGTGAAGGGTTTAAATTTCCTCTAGATACTAACCAAGTCTTGCTGATATTTTTAGTCTGTTTAGCTTTCAGAGATAAGGTGAGGTCGACTTGGATCAACACACAGACACCTACCTCAGAGACAGGGGATGCTGTCATTGAGCCTGGCACTGCCCCACAGAATAGGGCTGCTGCCCCACCACCTGACTCTGCCTCACAGCCCACCTCAGAAATGAACCACCCGGATTGGGTGGGGGTTCTGGTGAAGGAGATAGGCCAGAATTTAAAGGAGCACATTTCCCCAGTTCTGGGAAACCCTCCCCCTGCTCTGAAAAGGGAGACTCTGATGGTGCAGCAGTACAACCCACCGACGTTACAACCATCCAAGTTGTGGCTGAATCACATCCAGCAGCAGTCGCCCATATGGAAACTAAAGAAGTCTAAGATGAAATCAGAGCACCTAGGTAATAAGGATAAGAATGGAGGGCCCTCACAACCTTCAGGGGAGCAAGAGGCTGAGATCATCACCGAGTCCCTGATGTATGCAAGTCTCCATAGTCTGCAAAAAGGTATTCCACAATGGGGACGTGAGGCTTACAGAGCCTGGTTACTTTGGGTCTGGGACCTTATGGGTACAGGTGTGCAAGTGGATATGGTGAGGCAAGGAATTTGGGACCCTTGACCCAGAACTCAGGGGTGAATCAAGTATTTGTAAGGGAGCAAGGGCCCCTTCCCCTCTGGGAGCGGCTTTTAATGAGTGTAAGGGAGAGGTTTGTCCACAGAGACAGAATGCAGGAACATCATCATAAAGTGTGCTGGAAGACTCTTGAGGAAGGGATCCATGACTGAGAGAAGTGGCAGTATTGGAGGTACTATTTGGGAGGGGTGGACAGCATGATAATGACCCTGACAAAGTCAGGTGCACAGGGCAGATGCTGTGGAATCTGGAAACTAAAGGGCCACCTCAATACACCAGCTTCATTGCAATGATCAATCCTGATACCAACCGAGAGACAGTGGGTTCTGTAGCCACCAAGCTCAGAAATTACGAGAGTGTGATCAATGGCCTGATGCAGGCCCAGGTCTCTGCTGTGATTAAGGAACTCAAAAAGGAGATGAGGGAGTTGAGGGAGGAGATGAGGAGGAACAGTTCCCATATGGCACCAGTGCGAGTTACAGGCACCAGAGTCAGAGCCCAACGTCCCCCAGCTAGAGAGAGAGGGTACACCCCAAGGGCTGACCTGTGGGCCTTCCTGCGTGATCATGGGAAAGACATGGGAAGGTGGGATGGGAATCCCACTTCTGTCCTGGCAGCACGGGTGCGTGAGGAGAGAAACACTCACCGAGGGGGTCCCACTAAAATGAAGGGAGCCTCAACCTCCCATGACCGAGTCACCAGGTATTATAGAAGTGAAGATGATATGTCAGATCCCCTTGAAGGAACCTCTACGATGTATGCCCAGGAAGGGAATAATAACCAGTGCTAGAGGGGCCCTGCCTCTAGCCAGGAAGAGGCACAGGAAAACCGAGTCTTTTGGACTGTGTGGATCCGATGGCCTGGCACATCAGAGCCACAGAAATATGAAGCTTTGGTAGATACTGGTGCGCAGTGTACCCTGATGCCATCAGGACATGTGGGGGCAGAACCCATTTCCATTGCTGGAGTGACAGGGGGATCACAGCAACTGACTCTGGTGGAAGCCGAGGTGAGCCTGACCAGGAAGGAGTGGCAGAAACATCTGATTGTGACCGGCCCAGAGGCCCCATGTATTCTGGGCATTGATTTCCTCAGGAATGGGTATTATAAAGACCCTAAGGGAGTCAGGTGAGCTTTTGGGATAACTGCTGTGGAGGCAGAGGGCATTAAGAAATTGAACACCTTGCCTGGACTGTCAGAGAACCCATCTGCAGTAGGACTCCTGAAGATAGAAAAGCAATGAGTAACAGTTGCCACCTCGACGGTGCACTGCTAGCAGTATTGGACAAATCGAGATGCTGTGATCCCCATCCACAAGATGATCCGGGAGCCAAGGGGTGGTCAGAAAAACCCACTCACCGTTCAACAGCCCCATCTGACCTGTGTGCAAGTCTGATGGAGAATGGAGAGTGACTGTGGTCTATCGTGCCTTGAATGAAGTGACTCCACCACTGAGCGCTGCTGTGCCAGACATGCTGGAAATCCAGTATGAGCTGGAGTCCAAGGCAGTGAGGTGGTAAGCCACAACTGACATTGCAAACGTATTTTTCTCCATTTCATTGGCAGCAGAATGCAAGCCTCAGTTTGCTTTCACCTAGAGGGGCGTGCAGTACACCTGGAACCGACTGCCCCAGGGGTGGAAGCACAGCCCCACCATCTGCCATGGACTGATCCAGGCTGCACTGGAAAAGGGAGAGGCTCCAGAACATCTGCAGTACATCAATGGCATCATTGTGTGGGGGAACACGGCAATGGAAGTGTTTGAGAAAGGGGAGAAGATCATCCAGATTGTCCTGGAAGCCGGCTTTGCCACCAGTAAGAGGAAAGTCAAGGGACCTGCCCGTGAGGTCCAGTACCTGGGAGTAAAGTGGCAAGATGGACGCCGCCATATACCCACAGAGGTAATCAACAAGATCACTCGGATGTCTCCACCAACCAGCAAGAAGGAAACACAAGCTTTCCTAGGCATCAGAGGCTTTTAGAGAAGGCACATTCCTGAGTACAGCCAGATTGTGAGCCCTCTCTACCTGGTTACACGCAAGAAGAATTATTTCCACTGGGGCCCTGAACAGCAGCAAGCCTTTGCCCAGATCAAGCAGGAGATCGCTCATGCGGTAGCCCTTGGCCCAGTGAGGACGGGACCAGAGGTAAAGAATGTGCTCTACTCAGCAGCCAGGAACAATGGCCTGTCCTGGAGCCTTTGGCAGAAGGTGCCAGGTGAGACTCGAGGCCGACCACTGGGATTCTGGAGCCGAAGCTACAGAGGGTCTGAAGCCAACTACACTCCCACGGAGAAGGAAATCTTGGCCGCCTATGAAGGAGTTCAAGCTGCCTCGGAGGTGATTGGTACAGAGGCGCAACTCTTCCTGGCACCCCGACTGCCTGTGCTGGGGTGGATGTTTAAAAGAAAGGTTCCCTCTACCCATCATGCCACCAACGCCACATGGAGCAAATGGATTGCCCTCATCACACAGTGCGCCCGTATTAGAAATCCGAATTGCCCTGAGATTTTGGAAGTTATTACCAAGTGGCCAGAAGGTGAAAGCCTTAGTCTCAGAGACGAAGAAGAGCAAGAACAAGTGACACGGGCTGAAGAAGCACCACCGTACAACCAACTGCCAGCAGAAGAGACACAGTACGCTCTTTTCACTGGTAGTTCCTGTCGCATTGTAGGCATGAACCAGAAGTAGAAGGAAGCCGTTTGGAGCCTCACATGACAGGTTGCACAAGCCACTGAAGGAGAAGGTGGATCGAGTCAACTTGCTGAACTCAAAGCCATTCAGTTAGCCCTAGACATTGCTGAAAGAGAGAAGTGGCCAAATCTCTACATCTACAATCATTTGTAGATGATGGCCAATGCTTGTTGGAAGAAGCCACGGGAGACAAGTCTCATGCTATCATGATCAACAAGCCTCGTTTATTGTTTTCAATGTTATCACTTTTATACAGACAGTAATTAGCTCATACATATTGCAAAAGTATAGCTCACGATTGGCTATGTCATTTATAATGCACGTATTTTTGCAGTTAGCCTTGCAGTTGCAACTTTCTTAACTTTTTTGTACTTTTCCATATACCATGTATTCTCAACTTCCCCGTTGCTATGGAACCTCTGTGCTCAAGGGCAGTGTTTTCTTGCCGTAGGTCACGTAGCCCTCAGCTACACTCTAACTGATTTGATATTAATATGGCCTTTGCTATGCAGCCATTCATTTGCTAAATTCTCCACACTTCCCCCGTTTTCTTTTAGCACTAGCAAAGAGGTGTTCCATTTGTTGTTTACCAATTTCATCAAAGCGTTTTGCAAGCATTTAAAAAGACAAGGCAACAATAATAATAACACGAAAATCACAATTCCCACTGTAATTAAATGCTGTAACAAAGAAGTTAGCCAAGGTCCTAAACCCAAACCTTTTAGCCAGTTATCAAGCCCAAAGCCAGTGTCTAGCCGCAAATGTGTGGTCAGTGTGTGCAAAGTGTGCAATTGTGCATGTATAGAGCTGGAGTGGTCTGACAAGTTCATACAACACATCCCTTCAAACATTTCACAACCGTACCCTTGTGCTAATAATACCAGGAAATTGCAATGCTACAAAAAAAAAAAAAAAAACATATTAGGCTAAACATTGTGGCATTTCTTGTTAAATTTCTTTTTATCTTTTTGCTTGCACCTCTTGGCTGCTATCTGTCTAAATCTGCAGCAAAGCTCTTCCCAATCCTGCGGTTTCACTGCCCACTGCCGAGGGATTTTACAGACAACATCACACTGCTTCCGTAATACTTGGGAAGTACTAAGAGCCTTAGCTCTCCATGTCAGATGCCCAAGTTCCCACCGAGCATATGCTAAGGCCTGTTGTTCTGTACTTTCAAATAATTGAACAGCCAGAGGAAATGGCAACCCAGTGCTTGACTCTAGAGTTTGCTGAACGTTTTCATTCCTCCATTTCCCTCTGCAGGAAGCAAACCACAGCTCTCCCCTGGTCTGCGTCTGATGAACCCATTTATCCCCCCCACAACCCGCACAATGTATTAGTAACCAAGCACAATGATTACTGTCCCAACAGTTCAAGCATGCACAAAGTCTCAATTCTCCAGTGTTATAACTAGCTAAGCAAGCAAGCGAGTATGTCAGTTGTTGTGGGGTCCGTACACCCACCTGAGATGGACTAAAAACAGTCTGCAAAAAGGATCGATGTGGCTGTATCAGTAGCTTCAGATGCAGCTGTATGTTCCTGACGGTCTCCACCTTGAGGCGGGCTTGCTGGTTTAACCCAACGTGCAGGAATCCACTCGGAGCCTGTGGGGGTAGAGATACAAAGGTAACCCCTACCCTAGTAAAGCACTTTAGCTGGGACTTTCCACACTCCTGTCTTAAGGCATTTATAATTAACCCACATCTCAGCCTGTTCATCCTTTTCTGTAATGGACCTGTCGGTGCGATGAGACACAGCTGCTGGAACTTCTGATGATCCAAAAATACAAAGATAATTTAAAACAAACAATGTTTTAGACAGCATTTCCTGTACATCCAAAATATCTTTGAACTTCTCCAAATACCTTTTGAGTGTACCATTTGCTCTTTCCACTATAGCCTGTCCTCGAGGGTTGTGGGGTATCCCTGTCACATGTTTAACTCCCCATTGTTGTAGGAATCTCTGGACTCTCTGACCAGTATAGGAAGGTCCATTATCCGTTTTTACCTGATTGCAAACCCCCATTACAGCAAAACAGCTCGTTAGGTGCCTGATTACGTGAGATCCCTTTTCCCCTGGTTGGGCAGTAGCCCAAACAAAGTTACTGTGTGTGTCAATAGTGACATGCAAGTATTTCAGGCGACCAAAGTTAGTCACATGAGTGACATCCATCTGCCAAATGTCATTGACTGCTGTTCCCCGAGGGTTGACCCCTATACCTAAACCCACACCATTGTTATGATTTGCACAAGTAGGGCAACTCCTGACAATAGCTGTGGCGTCTGCGTGTGAGATCTGAAACTGTTTTTGCAAACCCTTAGCGTTCTGATGGAACATGGAGTGGGCCTCTCTAGCCAGGGTGAACTGGGACATTGGTACTGTAACTGCAGTGGATACCAGTTTATCCGCCCTTTGATTTCCTTCACCCAGACCAATGTCCCATTGGTGGCTTCTAATGTGAGTAATAGAATAGGGTTCAGTCCTATTTCTCACGCCTCAATTGTAAAAACAGTTCATACAGTCTCTTGTTCTGAACCTCCTTAATGGTGGCATCCTTGATTCTTGACACAACACCTACCACATAAAGTGAATCCGATACTACATTTAAGGGTTCACTTATGTGAGTCACTGCCCATACTACAGCTAAAAGCTCCAAGGTTTGTAAACTATCCTCAGGCTCTGCTTCCAGGATTTGCTGATGCCATTCTTTCCCTTTCTTCCAGACTATAGCCGCTCTGCGTGTCTTCTTTCCCGCATCAGTGAAGGCTGTTATGGCATTGGGAATAGGCTTTTCTTTCCTCAATGGTTTGCTGATCCAGCTCCATTTACCAATCCACTGTAACATCCTGGGCACAAGAGACCCTGTCTCTATTTGCACTCCTGAGGCCAGCAATGCTTCAGCCAGGTCGACAGAATTTAGAAGATACCAGTCCAGTGTGGCTTTTTCCATGGGCAAGTTAATTGTTGCTGGTTCTAGACTGTTGATCTCCATTACACGCATACGACCCTTCTTAATTACTGCTGCCAAGTTTTCAAGTTTTGTGGTTATTGTTTTCCGTTTCTGTAAAGGCGGTGAGATCCACTCCAGTACTCTCTCCCCCGTTTTCTTTTGAGGTTGGGTAACTGCTCCTAAGAGATGCATGTCAGCGTGCCAGATAGTGAGATGTAAGGGCAATTCAGGATCCATCCGTGACACAAAGCCTTTTAAAACACAGTCCATAATGTGCTGCAAGGTTTCCTGTTGTTTTTCAGTAAGTGTCACAGGAGTACAGGGATCAGTGCCCTTTAGCAAGGGCTGCAGGTCCTCCAACAGGTTGTTGGGAATGCCAGTGACAGGCTTTAACCACTGCAAGTCACCCAAGAGTTTCTGAGCCTCATGTAATGTGGTGATTGTAGTACTAATTAATAGCTTCTGTGGTTTAATCTTTTGTTCAGTAATAGTCCAACCCAGATATTTCCAAGGTGCAGTCCTTTGTACTTTTTCGGGAGCAACGATGAGGGAGAATTCTGCTAATGTTACAATGTCCTCTATTTGCTCATCTGTGAATGGTATCTCCTGAGAAAACAAAATATCATCCATGTAATGATAAATGATAGTTCTGGGCATCTTTTGTCGAAGTGGCTGTAGTGCAGTGTCAACATAAAGCTGACATAAGGTGGGTGAATTACGCATTCCTTGTGGCAGAACAGTCCATTCGAACCTTTTATCAGGTTCTCCCCTATTAATTGCAGGCAAGGTAAAAGCAAACCGTTTAGTGTCTTGTGGGTGCAAGGCAATGGTAAAAAAGCAATCCTTTAAATCAATGATAAGGATGGGCCAATTCTCCGGAAGCATAGAGGGGTTAGGAAGTCCTGGTTGCAGTGCCCCCATGGGTTCCATTTGACGATTGACAGCTCTCGAGTCATGTAATAGCAAATATTTTCCAGATTTCTTTTTTATCACAAATATTGGAGTGTTCCAAGGGCTGGTAGACATTTCAAGTGTCCTTGTGCATATTGCTCCTGGACTAACTGATGAGCTTGCTCAAGACTTTCCCATTTTAGCGGCCATTGCTTAACCACTACAGGTTCCTCGGTAGTCTAAGTAAGTGGTAGCGGGAAAGTCCAAGCAATGGCCATTACCCTAAAGAGTGCTCATTGGTAAGGACGAGGCCCAATTGAGACAGGACGTCCCGGCTGATTAGGCATGCCACCGTAGGAGGAAGTGGAGCAATAGAAAATGATGCTGCAGCCTGCTTGCCATCTATTTCCACCTTGAGTACGGGTGTGCGATTTGCCAGTGTCATTCCACCGATCCCTGTCACTGTGATAGCAGAGGGCTGCACTGGCCAGTCCGAGGGCCACTCTCCAGGGGCGATAATGCAGGTGTCGGCCCCCGTATCCAACAATCCGATCAATGTAATGGTCCAATTCTGAAAAGAAAGTCGACATGGCCTTTTTGGACGAGTTGTCAAATCAATAGTGAGCAAGGTTAACCCTCCAGTTGAGCCAAAGCTTCCCTGCCGTCTGGGATCCTTTTTTAAGGGTATCAATCCCTTTGTCATCTGTGGAAGCGGTATTAATTGAGCTAGCCGTTGTCCTTTTGAGACTTTTACTGGAGGGTAGGGGGTGTGGACCATGATCATAATTTCCCCCTCATAGTCCAAATCTATTATACCCGGTATTACAAATAGTCCCAACATGCTTGCAGACGATCGGCCTAAGAGTAGTCCTCCGACTGGTTGTCCATTTATCAGGATAGGCCCAATTAGTCCTGTGGGGATCTTTTGTGGTTGACTGGTCATAATTGTAAAGTCTATTGAGGCTGCCACGTCCAGGCCGAGGCTTCCCCTGGTGGCTGGTTGTAATTGCTGTTGAGTCCTGATGGCATTGCAGCTGCAATTTGTGTCCTCACGCGGCCGCTGCTCGCGCTGCTTCTCGAGTTTCCTGGTTTCCTGCGGCAGGCGCTAGTGTTGTGCGTATTGGATTGGCATTTTCCACACCAGACTCCTGTCGCTCCACACTCGCGGCGAATATGTCCAAAGCCTCCGCAGCGGAAACATTTCACACGGCTATCGTTGGTTGAGCGAGGGCGGGAGTTCTCTGCAGCGGCCACTTGGAGGGGTGCAAGAGCTGCCAGGACCTGAGTTTGCGCGGCTTTTGACTGCTCCTGTAATGACTTTGCCTGTTCTTGTAACCCCTCTCT
The DNA here is from genome assembly GCA_021534815.1 of Acrocephalus arundinaceus. Taxonomy (NCBI): domain Eukaryota; kingdom Metazoa; phylum Chordata; class Aves; order Passeriformes; family Sylviidae; genus Acrocephalus; species Acrocephalus arundinaceus. Next base: position 20,264 of record JAJEOU010002937.1, read on the forward strand.
TATCTTTTGCAAAGCATCCACTAAATAAGCCTGAGAACCCAATGGAAGGGAGGCTGCCTTCTCTAATAAGTCCAGGATTGTCCAGTCCCCTGGCATAGTATTAATGAGGGTTCTAGTTGAGGAATTACAATTCTGTAATACACATTGTTTTAGTAAGGCCCCTTGCATAAATTCAGCCACCCCAGCTTTTGTTATAGCATCCATTAGTTTATCTACGAAGGTGCCTAGTGACTCCTCCCTCCCCTGTTTTATCCCCATGTAAATAGGTGTACCCCCTGGTGTTTTAATTTTCTCCATGGCTCTCTTTTGTCTACCTCCTCCACCCCCCGCCGGGCTAGCATAGTCCACAGCTCACACCTTTCCCTAGCCATAGCCTCTGCGGGGTCAGATTCAGCCCTTGGGACAGGCTCAGGGTTTCCAGGGGGGTTGGCCGCCTGGGGAGGACAACGAGCTGACCTTTCGGGCTAATTATCAGTGTTGTCTGCCTCCTTCCAAGGGGGTGCAGATGGTGCCGGAGCCGGCAAATTGACTGTTGTAAAAGCGGGGGGGGTTTGGAGCACTAGCATTCCACTGCAATTCATAATCCTTATTCCTTTCTTGTGCAACTTTCACCTCCTCAGCTGCCCTCTTTTCTGCCTGACTCATTAACAATTCATTTTGCACCACTTTCCACAACTTACTCATCTTTTTAGTGGATTTATCATCTTCTAATACTAACTCCCAGAGCTTATCCCCGAAGTTTCTCCACTCCCCCACATCATGAACAGTATGAGGATTAACAAAGAAACCGTAAGAGGTAGCAAACGTAAGAAGAGAGGGGAGCTCCTTATCTAAGTCAATCCCCTTAATCTGCCTTTTCCTTAGAAATGCTGTGACTAAATCATATGCCGCTTGCCTGTCCATACTCACGTCAGCGCTGTTGCAGCCCCTCCAGGTCTCGGCAGCACGTATCGGCCGAGCCCACCGCTGTGGTCACTTGGGACTCGGAGCCCCTTCTAGTGCTCTGTAGTCATCCCTCTAGCTGCAGGACCCGAACTCAACGCAGCCTCCAACAATCGTGGTAGCGTGTCCCCCGTTTTCTTCTGGCCAGCAGAAACGACAGGGCGATATCACGTCGTCAGGGTCACCATTTGTTGGAAGAAGCCGCGGGAGACAAGTCTCATGCTTTTCATGATCAACAAGCCTCGTTTATTGTGTTGAATGTTATCACATTTATACAGGCAGTAATCAGCTCATACATATTGCAAAAGTATAGCTCATGATTGGTTATGTCTTTTATAATGCACGTATTTTTGCAGTTAGCCTTGCAGTTGCAACTTTCTTAGCTTTGTGTATTTTACCACATACCATGTATTCTCGACATCCCCGTTGCTATGAAACATCTGTGCTCAAGGGCAGTGTTTTCTTGCCGTAGGTCACGTAGCCCTCAGCTACACTCTGACCGATTTGATATTAAATATGGCCTTTGCTATGCAGCCATTCATCTGTTAAATTCTCCACACTTTAGCTAAAATCTTTACTCTTTAAAATCATGATTCAGTGCCTCTGAATGTTGGGGTGCCCCGTAAATTTTGGGGTGTTCCCCCACAGCCCCCCCACCACCGAGGGTCATCTGTGTCCACATCGACCGGAAGGACATGATGGTGGCCGTCATCTTTTCCTGGCCCATCAGGGTAAGTGGGGACACCTGGGAACCCCCCATATCACCTAGGTACCCCTCCAATCACCTTTGAAACCCAAAAAATCACCTGGATATTCCCCAGAATCTCCTGGATCACCCACAAAAATCATTTGGGTACCCCCAAATATCACCTGGATACACCCAAAAATCACCTGAGTACCCTCAAAATCACTTGGATGCATTTGGGTACTCCCCAAAATCACCTGGGTACTTGCAAAAATCTTCTCAATTCCCCCCAAAATCACCTGGGAACCTCAAAATCACCTGGGTACCCCTCAAAAATCACCTGGATACAGCTGGATATCCCCCCAATTCACGTAGGTATCCCTGAAAAATCACCTGTTTATCCCCCCAAAGTCACCTGGATACACCTGGGAATCCACAAAATCACCTGGGTACCTCAATAATCACCTGAGTACCCCCCAAAATCACTTGGATCCCCCCCAAAATAACCTGGGTCCCTCAAAAATCACCTGGCTACCCCAAAAACAAGCTGGGTACCCCCAAGAATCACCTGGACAGTTCCAAATCACCTGGATAGACCTGGGTACCTCAAAAATCACCTGGGTATCCTCAAAAATCACCTGGGTACTCCAAAAAAATCACCTGGATACACCAGGCTACCCAGCAAAATCTCCTGGATCCTGCCCCCAAATCACCTGGATACAGAATTTTGGGTACCCCCATGTAGGAGTCGGCCTGAAAATCTTCAATTGTCTCACGTTTTGTTGTGGAAACTGTGGGGGAGAATGAGGGGGAGACCTCAGGAGCTGATGTAACTGCTACCAGAATTATCATTTGAGCCAGGTGTGTTTGCTTGGGAACAGAGTTCCCGGACATACATCCTGCTGAAACAATGGTAGTCGCAGCACGCTACGCTGCCCTGGATTCTGTACCACCTGTGCCTGAGGTGTAGCGGGACAGCTTGCCCTGTTCTCCCTCCCCCGCTGCATTGGGCCTAGACTCATGAGATTTCTTCCCTACTTTGGGTGGGTGCCTTTCACCTCTGAAAGAAGGAGAGCCCTCCGAGATCTCCCCACAGCAGACGACGGATGCACTAGCAACGCCACGAGGACTGTGAAAGGGTCTATTGGTGAAAAGTTGCTACATGGACTGAGAAGGTGGTCTATTGGCAAAGGAGTAGCCATGAGGACTGCCCCCATCTCTGATGTTGTAGCTATATCCTACTTTTCCTATCTCTTTTTTCTGTCCTTCTCACCCTCTTTATTGCTTTCTTTCTCTCTACTCTCTTTCACTATTGCACATCAGTTTTGCGGGCACATTAATAAAAGTGCATAGATTTTTGGTTAAAAAATATTCTCTTTGCCTCCTTTGTACTCTGAGACCACTACGAACTCAGCTTATTTAAAGCGGGTCTTAAAAGTCTGGTAGCTCCCAGTAACTCCTAGTCAGGGTTCATTAACACCCACTATAATCCCAGTCTGATGCCAGTCACTCCCAAAATTATGCCAGTGGCATCCAGTGTGACCCCAGCTGCTCCCTGTCATTTCCAACATGACCCCAGTACCCTCCAGTATGATTCTTATAGCTCCCAGTCTCCCCCAGTAGATCCCAGTCACTCCCAGCATGCTCCCAGTCCTTCCCAGTTCCTCCCAGTTGCTTTTGGCATGATTCCAGTTGCTCACAGCCACTCCAAGTCAATCCCAGTAGGAGTCCAGTCACCCTCAGTGTGACCCCAGCTGCTGCCAAAATAGTTCCAGTTGTTCCCAGTTCCTCCCAGTGTGGTTCCATTGTACCCAGCATAGTTACAGGCACTTCCAGTGTATCCCAGTTTCCTCAGTAATGTTCTGGTCACCTCAGAATGATCCCAGCCTTTCCCAGTTGCTCCCAATTGCCTCCAGCATGGTCCGAGTTTCTGGCAGTTGCCAAAAGTGTGGTCCCAGTTGCTCGCAGTATGATCCCACTTTCCCCAGTTGTGGTCTCAGTCCCCTCAGCATGGTTGCAGTCCCTTCCAGTTGATCCCAGTTGCTCCCAATGTGTCCACATTTTCCTCCCAACAGTAGCTCCCAGTAACCCCCAGTCAGGATCTGTTCACACCCATTGTAATCCCAGTGGCTCCCAGGATGAACCCAGGAGGACGCAGTCACCCCCAGTTTAGTTCCAGTCACCCCCAGTATGACCCCAGTCACTCCCAGATACTCCCAGTATTATTCCAGGTATGCCCTGAGTGACTGCCTGTCACTCCCAGTTTGAGCCCAGTTGCTCCCAGTCACCTCCAGCATGGTTCCAGTCCCAGCCAGTCCCTTTCCAGTCATTCCCAGTCTGGTTCCAGTAGGATCCCAGTATGACCCCAGCATGGGCACAGCTGCTACCAAGTACCCCCACTGTGGTTTCAGTCTCTCCCAGTGTATCCCAGTCACTCCCAGCATGTTCCCAGTCATTCCCAGTTGTCCTCAGTTACTTCCAGCCTGATTCCAGTTGCTCCCAACCACTCCCAGTCACCCTCAGTGCAGTCCCAGTTGCTGCCAGTATGATCCAGTATGATCCCAGTCTCCCACAGCATGGGCCCAGGTTCTCCCAGTATGATCCCAGTAGGATCCAAGTTGCCCCCAGGCACCTTGCAGAGCCCCAGCCATGCTGTTTGCCCCCAGCCTGCCCACGGCCAGCCTGGGGCTGCTCCCGGGGCTTTTCTGTGCTCAGCATTGGCCTGGGCAAAGTGTTCTGGAGAGAGCCCGGGCAAGGAGCCTGCAGCCCCCAGGCCCTGGCCTGAGGCGTCAGCGCTGCCCCAGCAGTGCCCATGGCCTGTCCCTGCTGCAGCCCCGGCACTGCCACCCCCAGCACTGTGCCCGGCCCCGAGAGCACTCAGGCCCTACAGCAACACCAGGGCCAGCAGGGCAGCGGGGCAGGGCCACGGCAGCAGCACTGGCAACACCAAGGGCTGCTGCTGCTGCTGCTGGGCACAGCTGCTGTGCCAGCACTGATCTGCCCCCAGCTCTGCACACAGACATTGCTGCTGCAGCTGCAGAGAAGGGAACCAAAGGGGAATCTCTGCAGAAATCTTGGCTGTGAGATCCTTGAGTTCCTTTAAAGCCACCAAGAGCTCAGGACCTCATTAACAAAGACTGTGGCCACAGGGAAGGTGGAGAGATACAAATGAGAAATGGCACAATGACATTTCTTTGGAGAAGAATAAAAATATAAAAAACTGGCAATCAACTAAACAAGAAATATTAAAAATGGCTTTCATTACAAGTGATTTGAAGAAATTGACATTTTATTGCTCCTGAAATCATCTAGTCATCAGTCTCCACACTGCAGCCTTGAGCTCCTGGTTCCTCAGGCTGTAGATGAGGGGGTTCAGGGCTGGAGGCACCACCGAGTACAGAACTGACAGGGCGAGATCCAGGGATGGGGAAGAGATGGAGGAGGGCTTCAGGTAGGCAAAACAGCCAGTGCTGACAAACAGGGAGAGCACAGCCAGGTGAGGGAGGCAGGTGGAAAAGGCTTTGTGCCGTCCCTGCTCCGAGGGGATCCTCAGCACAGCCCTGAAGATCTGCACATAGGAGAAAACAATGAACACAAAACAGCCAAGTACTAAAGAGACAATAAGTGCAATGATCCCAATTTCCCTGAGGTTAGAATGTTTGCAGGAGAGCTTGAGGATCTCGGGAACTTCACAGAAGAACTGGCACAGGGGCAGGGAAAATGTATTGGCTGTGTGCATGAGAGGAGTGAGAAAGGCACTGGCCCAGGCAGCTGCTGCCATGTGGGCACAAGCTCTGCTGCCCAGGAGGGTCCCGTAGTGCAGGGGTTTGCAGATGGACACGTAGTGGTCGTAGCACATCACGGTCAGGAGAGAAAGTTCTGCTGACATGAAGAACAGAATGAAAAAGAGCTGAGCAGCACATCCTGCGTAGGAGATGGTTCTGATGTCCCAGAGGGAATTGTGCATGGCTTTGGGGACAGTGGTGCAGATGGAGCCCAGGTCGGTGAGGGCCAGGTTGAGCAGGAAGAAGAACATGGGGCTGTGCAGGAGGTGGCCGCAGGCTACGGCGCTGATGATGAGGCCGTTGCCCAGGAGGGCAGCCAGGGAGATGCCCAGGAAGAGGCAGAAGTGCAGGAGCTGCAGCTGCTGCGTGTCTGCCAATGGCAGCAGGAGGAAGTGGCTGATGGAGCTGCTGTTGGACATTTTTCACTCTGGCCATGGGAACCTGTTCATGGATAAAGGACAGGGACAAGTCAGCAGAGGCTGCTTTGATCCAAACCTGGGCCATTCCCCTTAGAGTGTCTTGCTGTGACTCACCCACCCTTGTTTCTGCAGGAAGGAATTTTAGCCATTATTTACTGCCCATACATCATTCCTGTTTCTCTGAGGTCAGAAATCCCCAGCATTTCTGCTGCACTCAGAGTTTGCCACTGAGAGATGTGAGTGGCAAAGGTTTCCCTGTGGCTCCGGGAAGGTGAGGGGCTGGATGGGCTTGTTCCCAACTGCCCTGGGTTTGCAGCTTTGGCTGCAATCAGAGCACAATCACACTCACATGTCACCCTGGGATAAACCAGACCCTGCCCAGAGCACAGGGATCCCTCAATGTCTCCCCGTCTCCAAAGGGCTCTGGGCAAGGTCAGTGTTCCTGTAGCTAGCTGGGCACGGCACCTCCCACACACCCACAGTGCCCTCCTGCCCCCAGCTCTGCTCTCTTCAGCCCCCTCTCCTTCCCTCAGCATCTCCCTGGGCCTGCACATTTCCCTCCTGACAGGAGCCTTGTCCCTGCCAGTGCTCACAGAGCCCATCCCACCTTCTGTGCCCTGGGCCCGGCCCTACAGAAACCTGCCTGTCTGCAGGGCCCTTGCTGGGGCAGGCTCTGTCTGCAGGTGGGCAAGGGCAGCTCAGGAGAGCCCTGCTGGGCCCTGCCAAGGTGATGCTGGGGCTGTGCAGGGCTGAGCAGTGGCTTAAGACCCTTTAGGAGGCTCCCAGCAGAGAGACTGACTACCCAAAGTTACAGTTCTGGAGTCTCTGGAAAAGTTGAAATTACTACTTGGATGATCCTGTGTGTCCCTTTGAACTCAGAATGTTCTGTGATTCTGTGATACAATTCCTGTTCTGCTTCTCTCATCCTCCTTTTGCCTGTAATCAAAAGAGAAAAAAAAAAAAAAAAAACCCAAAAAAACTATTGTAAAAGTGTTAGAACAGTAAAGTAACAACCAGATCATTATTGGAAGCTTCCAGGTGTCCAAGAGGGGATGGGGCTTAGCCAGGCCCTGATTTCAACAATTTTTCTGGGTTGATTAATAAGGATATTTAAAAGGAATATGCAATAGGAGATTTAGTTGCCCCAGTTATACACACCTGTGTCAAGCCATTGGAGCAGGTGCAAGGGCTTCTTTGCCCAACTTTTTTTTATGACTGCTCACACTCTGATTAAAAAGCAAAATGTTCTTCTTCTAGGTCCTCTTCCTGATAATAAAACTATACAGTATTTCAGGAATGTATTTAGCAGGTCTGCTAATTGTTCTAAAATCTATGACAAAGGGTGAGAAACATATCAGAGATAATTAAGGACTATAGTTATAAGGAATGTAATAGTAGTTCAAAAGAATTAATAAAGAACTGTAGTTTTATAACTATATAATAGTTGATAACAAAGCTACAAATATATGAAAAATGTATAAAAAAATCTTTTTGTCATCACCCCAACTTTCCCATCCTTCTCCAAGCAGGAAATTGAAAACACTCTCAGGAAAGCTCCTGATCTTTACAGCACTCCCAGGCTTACCTTCTTTTGGCAAGTGTCCTCCGCAGCTGTGCCCAGGCTTGTGTGGAGCTGGGAGCAGCCCTGCCCCACACAGCCCCTCTCAGCAGCAGCAGCAGCAGCAGCAGCAGCAGCAGCTGCCCTGCTCAGGGTGGCTCCTTCCCCCCACAGCTTCTCCCCAGCACTGGCAGAGCTCCCCGGGCCGGCTGAGAGCTGTCCCTGGCAGGCAGCAGAGTCCCTGGGCCAGCACAGCGCCCTGGGCTGCAGGACCCTGCTCTGCACCACAGCCCTGGGCACCCCAGGCTGCTCTACACACGAGATCATCAGAGAATGCACTCACAGAGTCTGTAGGCATTGGGATGTTGTAGCTTGAGGAGATCCCTGCAGGAGCTGCAGCTGCATTGTCCTGCAGCCAGAGGTTCCTGTGCCAAGGGCTGGCAGTGATTCTCCCCCAGTCCCTTCTCAGATCCTTCCCAGCCCTGAGTGATTGAAGCTCTCTGTGCCTGTGTGCTGTGAACGGGGTGGCTGCAGGCAGTGCCCCAGCCCTACTGGGCTGGCAAAAGAGCTGCTCATCCAGAGAAATGTGTTTTTAAGCTCTTCTTGGTTACCAGGATCTGTCTCTATGCAGGAGCTCAGCCGAGCTCATCAGCACAGACAGCACAAGGACTTTAATGACCCTCTCAGGGCTTTGTGCTGAGGCCCTGAACATCAGTCCCTGAGAGGGAGATGAACAAACCTCTCCAGAACTCCAAGGCAGAAGCCAACTCCAAAGTTTCTGGAAGTTTTAATGGGTCCCAGTGAGGGACACGACACAGAAAGTGTCCCTAGGCCCCAGGCAGAGCAGAGAACTGCAGGCAGTGATGACAGGTGGGGACAAAGAGAAGCCAAGTCTTGGTGCCCTGGGCCACAGCAGACTCTGTGCCACCAAGGGCACTGAGGAGACACCTTGTCCTGAGGCCCTGGGGCCTCCTGGCACAGCCCCAGCAAGTCTGGGCACTGTCAGCCCCTTGTCCTGCCCTCAGCATCCCCCTCCCATGCCAGTGGCCTCCAGGATGTGCTGGAAGGAGTCCCTGGGGAAGGAGCCTTGGTCAGCAATGGCCCTGGGGGGCTCCTTCATGCTGCCAGGGGCTGCAGGTTTTTCCAAGGACTTTGGGTTTGGCTTTTGCCTTGGAGTCTCTGAGAGGTTTGTGCAATCCTGGCCTCCAATTCTCTGCTTTAATTGGTCCCTTGAGAGGCTTTGTCAGTAACAACACTCAGTGGGGCTCATTAATGCTTCAGGGTGTTACGACCCGTTCAAAGTGAACTAAGTTCGTATTTAGTTCTTAGAGTACAAAGGAGGCCAAGAGAATGCAGTTTAACCAAAATCAGTATGCTTTATTCAATGTCAATATACTCACTAAAACTGATATGCTTTTATTCAATGTACCCACCAAAATGGTATGCAATAACAAGAGAAAGAAATAAGAGAGAGAGAGAACTATATAGATAAAAACAAAAGAGAAGAGAGAGAGATAGGACAGATAGGATATAATTACCACAGAGAGAGACGAAGTCCTCGCAGCAATCCAATAGGTCCGCCTTCGCAAATCCTCGTAGCGTGCCGCTAATAGATTTGTCTTCGCAGAACCCTCGTGGAGCTGATAGATCTTCGTTTTCCGTGGGGAGGTCCTCAAAAGGGGTCTCTTCTGAGGCAGAATATATAGTTCTCCAGAGTGGGGGAGAAGTCCCGTGATGGAGTCCAGGCCCATGCACAATGCGAGGGAGGGGGAGAACAGGGCAAGCTGTCCTGCTACACCTCAGGCACAGGTGGTACAGAATGCAGGAGCAGTGTAGCGTGCTGCGACTACCATTGTTTCAGCAGGATGTATGTCCGGGAACTCTGTTCCCAAGCAAACACACCTGGGCAGGAATGGCAATTCTGGTAGCAGTTGCATCAGCTCTTGGTTTCCCTCTTGTCCCCCCCAAAGTCTCCACGACGAAAAACGTGAGACAAAATTGAGGGTCTTCGGGCCGACTCTCACAGCTCCCTGTCTTGGTTTGGTAAGACAGGTGTCTGCTGAGGAAGGCAGGAGCCTCCCTTGAAAGGGAAAAAATAAACCCCCTCCTATAATTTTGAAATAAGCGGGCTCTCATTCCAAAGATATGGGAATAACAGTTATTTAGTAAGAAAATTAAACTAAAACTGAAGTAGTAAAAAACAGAAACGCTGACAGAGTCAGAATACCTGACACCCGGTTAGGCAGGGTGTTGGTAGCAGTCCAGTCAAATCGTGGCTGCAGTCCTCCTGGAGTCACAGATGTGGTTTTGTTGAAGCAATAATCCTGTAGAAGGGTTTAGATTCTCCTGAAGGTCCAGTGCTGGTGCAGATGGGTCTGGTGTTCCTCTGGGAATCCAGTGGAAACAGGCTGCTTCTGATGTGTGAAATCTCAGATTATATCCTGGTAGGAATGCTTGGCTCCTCCCCCTGGGTGGAGCATCTCACAATGGGATGATGGAATTTGATCAGTGATGCAGTGAGACTCAATGGCCCATTAAGAGAAGATATCTCCCTGGAGGGAGTGTGGGTGGTGGAAGAGATAAAGAACACTGCCCCAGATGGTTTGAACAGCTGGCCCATTAACAGAAGATATCCCCCCAGAGTTATGAGAAATGGGTCATGGAACAGTTCTTACTTGGGATCTCCTGTTGGTTTTGTGTTTAAACTGGCACACTGGGGAGAAGTGGGACCATGCTGGGAACTGCTGTGAGCAGGTTGGAGTGACTGGTCTACACTGTGGGCAACTGGGCATGACTGGGACAATGCTGGGAAGCAGTGGGATCATCTATGGAGTGACTGGGACTAGACCAGGGACAACTGGGAGCAACTGAAAACACACTGGGAGGAACAAGGAGCAACTGGAACCATGCTGGGGACAACTGGAATCCTACTGGGATCACAGTGGGAAAGGCTGGGCCCATGCTGAGGTAGGCTGGGACCATACTGGCAGCAACTGGAATGGCACTGAGGATGACTGGGAGTCGCTGAGAGCAACTGGGATCAGGCTGGAAGCAACTCAGGGCAACTCAGAGTGACTGAGAACAACTGGGATACACTGGGAGAGACTGAAACCGCAGTGGGGGGAACTGGAACCATGCTGGATTATAATGGGAGCACCTGTGCCCATGCCAGGGTCCTACTGGGATTCTACTTGAACTGATTGGATTCACACTGGGAGTGACTGGAAGAGTACTGAGTGCATTTGAGAGTGACTGGCATCATACTGGAATCAGACTGGGAGTGACTGGAAAGGTGCTGGCTGGGACTGGAACCATACTGGGACTGAAAGGGAGTCCCTGTTGGCATGACTGGAATAATACCAGGAGTATCTAGGAGTGACTGGGAAAAACTGGGATTGTAATGGGAGTGACTGGAACCATACTAGCAGAGACTACAGGTCCTGTTGGGATCATCCTGGGGGTCACTGCGACTGCAATGGAACCTGACTGGGAGTTACTGGGAGCTACTGGGCCCATGTTGGGAGAAAAATGTGGACAAATTGGGAGCTACTGGCATCGACTGGAAGGGACTGTGTCTTGGGTTGGGTAGCCAAGAGATTTTTATTCAATTTCATCTGTTGTAAAAGCAGATATTTCTTTATCTCTTGTAACTCCAGGGGGGAGGGGGGCAGATGCCTTCTGATAATGGGCCAGCTGTTAAAGCCAGGTGTGGCCGTGTTTCTTATCTCCTTCACCTCCTGTCCATCCTCCAGGGAGGTATCTTCTGCTAATGGGTCATTAAGGCTCATCAAGGCTCATCAAGGACATGACACATTACATCATCCCATTGTGAGATGCTCCACCCCGTGTGTGGGTGCCAACCATTCCTACCTGGATAAAAACTGAGACTCAGGAACAGCAGGCATCTGGTTTTTTCCACCAGAGGAAGACCACACCATTCTTGCCACCACTGGACTTTTCCTACTCCATTATTTGTACCCCACAGAACCTCACCTAGGATTTATTTGCATTGCTTCCAACACCCTGACCAACAGGGTGTCAGGTCGTATCCCTGACTCTGTCAGGATTTTTTCCAGGACTTCAGTCTTGCTTGCTTGTCTTTGTGCTACTACACTTGTATTTGTTGTTGTTGGTGGGGTTTTTTTATTCCTATTAAAGAACTGTTATTCCTAATCCCATATCTTTGCCTGAAAGCCCCTAATTGCAAAATTATAATAATTTGGAGGGGAGGTGGGTGACATTCTCCATTCCAAGGGAAGCTCCAGCTCTCCCTGGCAGACAACTTCCTTTCAAAACCAAGACAGCTGCTTTAAGAGCCCCCGCTCTTGTTGGGTCCTGCTATAACTGCCCTTAAAATTCCAAAACCACTCCCGTTGATTCCAGTACTGAGCCCTGGGGGTGTTTGGGGGTCCTGGGAGGGTTTAGGTGTCCCAGAAGGGTTTGGGGGTGCCAAGAGGGGTTTGTAGGTCCCAGGAGGGTTCAGGAGTACCTGGTGATGCTGATGATGGTGATGTGAACCCCCTGTTGGGTGTAAACATGCATGAGGGGTTCCTGGAAAGAGTTTTGCAGATCCTGGGGGTTTTTGGGGTTGTGGTGCATTTTTGGAGGTTTCCAAGGGTTTTACAGGTAGGGATTAGGTGATCCCAGGGGGATCCCAGGCTTGTTTTTGGGTACCGGCTGGTGACAGACATGAGGACCCCGTGCCAGGTATGAACCTTCTCAAGGGAGTCTGACTGGGGTGTTGAGAGGTCCTGTGGAAATTTTGATGTCCTGAGAGGTTTGGGGGAGGGGGGAGTCTGTATGGCTTTTTGCATTCTTGAGGAGTTTTTTGAGGGTCCCAGGATGTTTTTGGGATCCTGGGGAGGTTGGACTGTCCCAGGGGGGGTTTGGGGGTTCCCAGGAGGTTTTGGGGGTACCTGGGCCACGCCGGTGACAGAACTGGGGACCCCGTGCCAGGTCTGACCCTTCTCACTGTGCACGGGCAGTGTCAGTGTGTTCAGGGAGATCCTGGGGGCCTGAGGGGTCGCCCCAAATCCCAGGGGATCCCAAATGCTCAGGGACCCCCTGAACTCCCCTCACTGCTGCATCTGCTGCAGGCAGGGGGGCACCAACACTCGGCCCCACCCCCACCATCACAGGGGGGCAGAATTGGGAGAGGGGCACGGACAGGTCAGGGGAACCCCCAAAGTCCTGGGGGAGGTGACACGGGGGGACTCCCAACAATCCCTGTGGGTGTGAGGGGGTACCCAGGAGGAATTTAGGGGGGCTGGGTGGGTCATGGGGAGCACTCAGGATTCTTTTGGGGGGTGGGGAGGGCAAAGCACAGGGCAACCCCCAGGATGGGTTTGGGGGGGAACTGGATTGGAGCTTCCATTGCAGTGGGATGGGGGTGAGATCTGCCCATGGAATCCCTGGGGAATGGGATGGCAGTGAGATCCAGCTACAGAATTCCCATGGGAATTGGGGATTTGGAAATGTGGTATTTGGGAGGGCAAAATTTGGGAACATGGGAATTCCCATGGGACCTCCATAGATGGACCCTCTTGCTGTCCCATTCCCATGGGAATTCCCATGTTCCCAAATTTTGCCCTCCCAAATCCCACATTTCCAAATCCCACATTCCCCTGGGAATTCTACCCTCCCCACCTTTACTCTCCAGTGCCTCCCACCCATATCTGACATATTTCTGGAGACATTCCAGGCAGGTGTGCACCAGGGGATTTGTTCATTCCTCAGCCTCCATCTCATCCTGTTCCCAGCACCTCTTGGTGACCTGGGCAGCGCCGTCGGCCACCAGGAATGCCCCAGATCCCAGCTGGAAGGAGAGGATTTCTCGCTCGTTGAAGTTAAACTGATCAAGTCCGCGGACGCTCCCATGGGACAGGAGGTCACAGCCAGAAACCTCCTGCAGGTGTGGAGACCTGGGGAGGGATTGGACCCACAGAGACCCACGGAATTGTGTCCCAGCCCAACAGAACCCCATTCCAGCCTTGCAGAGCCCCAGAGTCTGATGGAGACCCATAGAGCCTCATCCCAGCCCCTTGGATCCGCATGGATGCACATCCCAGCGCCCCAGATCCCGGCCCAGCCCCACGGATCCCCACTGCAGTCCCACAGGTGCCATGGCAGCCCCACAGATCCCCCAGCCCCGGCTCCCCGCCCTGAGCCCCGCTCTGGCTGTGCCGCTCCTGCAGCATCTGCAGCTCCCTGCTGGCCCCGTGCCGGTGCCGCTCCTTGTGCCGGCTCCGGCCATCCCAATATCCCGGCTCGGCTCCGGCCGCCATCCCCGGCGGCTGCGGCTCCGCCCGGCCCTGCTGGCTGTGGCGGCGCTGGAAGGGGATCCCATCCAGGGACCCCATGGACAGGAACTGGGGGAACCCCGGGCCGGGCTCCGACAGCGCCACGGGCAGGGACCGCAGGGAGAGGAGAACTGGGGGGACACGGAGATTTGGGGTCTGGGTGGTCATGGGTGAAGGAAAGGGGGAACAGGGAGAGCTTGGAGAGCAGGGAAGGGGGTTTGGGGGTTCCAAAATTAAGAAAAGGGGATGGTAGGGGTGGGTAGATGTGGGATGGGTGGGCTTAAAAGGGTCCATTTAGTCAGGAAAGGGAGCTCCAAGGTTCCCCGGTGTCCCCATTCCCATCAAAGAGTGGGAAAACCCAGGATGGCTGGGAATAGGGGTCCCAAGTGTCCTCAGTGATATGGGAAGGAGGGGCTGGGTGCTGGGAAAGGCAGGAGTAGGAGTCCAGGGCTCCCAGGGCCAAAGAAAATGGTGGGCCTGGGAGAAGTGGGGTGGCCAGGAAAAGGGTTTGGGGCTCCCAGTACCAGCAGTGGCTGCTCCCAGTATCAGCCCAGTTGCCCCCCGGTGTGGTTCCAGTTTCCTCAGCACTCCCATTATAAGCCCAGTCACTGCCAGTCCTTCCCCATTATGATGCAGTTTGCCCCCAGCATGGTCCAGGTTCCTCCCACTTTCATCCACTTGCTCCCAGTTTCCCCTTGTCTAGTCCCAGTCACCCCCAGTATGATTCCAGTCTCTCCCAGCACGGTCCCAGTCATGCCCAGTTGCTCACAGTGTAGACCAGTCACTCCAGCCTGCTCACAGCAGTTCCCAGCATGGCCCCACTTCTCCCCAGTGTGCCAGTTTGAACACAAAACCAACAGGAGATCTCAAGTAAGAACTTTTCCATGACCCATTTCTCATAACTCTGCGGGAATATCTTCTGTTAATGGGCCAGCTGTTCAAACCATCTGGGGCAGTGTTCTTTATCTCTTCCACCACCCACACTCCCTCCAGGGAGATATCTTCTGTTAATGGGCCATTGAGTCTCACTGCATCACTGATCAAATTCCATCATCCTATTGTGAGATGCTCCACCCAGGGGGAGGAGCCAAGCATTCCTACCTGGATATAATCTGAGATTTCATACACCAGAAGCAGCCTGTTTCCACTGGATTCTCAGAGGAACACCAGACCCATCTACACCACCCCTGGACCTTCAGAGGAAAACTGCACCCTTCTACAGGATCATTGCTTCAACAAAACCACATCTGTGACTCCAGGAGGACTGCAGCCACGATTTGATTGCACTGCTACCAACACCCTGCCTAACTGGGTATCAGGTATTCTGACTGTGTCAGCTTATTTTTTTACTACTGCATTTTTATTTTGCTTTTCCTACTAAAGCACTGTTATTCCTATTCCCATATCTTTGCTTGAGAGCCCATTCATTTCAAAATTATAATTCAGAGGGAGGGGGTTTATATTTTCCATTTCAAGGGAGGCTCCTGCCTTCCTTAGCAGACACCTGTCTTTCAAAACAAAGCTTGGCCCAGATATCTTGAGGGGTCCCTGGGCTTGGTTTCTTAGGAGGGATGTTTGAAGAATGAAGAACTTCAAAGATCAGTGGAAAATGCCCCTTGGGGGGACATTGAGGGTCCTGGTGGTGGCTGACGGTAGAGGCAGCCTGGAGGAGCAGGAGGGACTCCTTGGACCCCCTGCACTCCACAGCCGAGAAAAAGGGGAGAAGGGACCCCAGAGACCCCAAAATCCCCTTACATCCCTAAATAAAGAGATGGATAAGGGGGGAACTTTTCCGATTGCTCTGACTCCCAGCAGCCTGGGGAGGGCTGGGACTGAGTAGATGGGGGACCCTCAATACAACCGTGACCCCCAGCAGCTGGGAAAGGGATGAACCCCTGAAAACCAAAGGGGAAAGACCAGGGATGGGGAATTCCTTGGAGGCATTTTCAGGGCAGAATATTGGTGTTTAGGAGGTTTTTATGGACCCCAGATTCCAGGTGACTTTTAGAGATGGACTTGGTCAGGCAGACCTTCAAACTCAATGTGCTCATCTGTTGTTTTTCCCCAAACCAGGATTTCCCATTCCCAAACCTTGGCCAGATGGAGGTGGAAGCTGTGAGGAAGAGGAAGATGCCCGGGGACAGCCAGGCAGGTGAGGAGGAAGTCACTGCAACTTTTCCCCATCTCTCCTGCCCCGTCTCCCAGCCCAGCATGGCCCCCAGCTGCAGGACAACCCCGCTGCTGACGCCGTCCCGCCAGGGATTCCCTGGGGAGATCTCCTTCCCCTTCCCTCTTGCACAGAGGAAACTCCATCCTCTCCTTGTTCTTTCTCCCCCAGACAAGGAGCTGAGGATGGAGACCAGGGAGGACGAATCCCCTCAGAAGAACCTCATGGAAGAGGCCGTTTTGAGTAGCTCCCTGGCACAGGAATCCAACAGGGAGGAAAAGCCCCAGACAACCCACAGGAGGAGGGGCTCCAAATCCATCCCAGGGTGCTCTGAGGAGGAAAGACCGACCCTGTTGCAGGAACGTGGCCAGAGATCGAGCCAGAGCTCAGACCTGATGGCCCATGAGCAGCTTCATGACAGGGAGCAGTCCTATGAGTGCTTGGAGTGTGGGAAGAGCTTTAGCAACAACTCCAACCTGATCCGCCACAAGAGGACCCACACTGGGGAGAGGCCCTATGAGTGTGGGGAATGTGGGAAGAGCTTCAGCCAGCGCTCCAACCTGAACCACCACCAGAACATCCACGCTGGGGAAAGGCCGTACAAATGTGGGGAATGCAGGAAGGGCTTCAACCAGAGATCCCAGCTGATCATCCATAAAATGATCCACACTGGGGAGAGGCCCTACGAGTGTCCCCAGTGTGGGAAGAGCTTCACCCAGGGCTCTCACTTGACCCGACACCAACGGAGTCACCAGTAAGGGAAGCCCTGCAAGTGCCCCAAGTCTGGGAAGAGCTTCATGTGCATCTCCAACCTCATCCCCCATCAGAAGGTGCACACTGAGAAGAGCCCTACAGACCCACATTTCCCTGTGGTTCATTCTGGGAGGACACCTGTCCCTTTCCCTGCCCCTGGCAATGACGTGAGATGGGATTTAAAAACGTAAGGGTCTGGCAATGGCCCCATCACTGTATTTGATCCCATCTCAAGTCATTACCAGGGCTAGGAAAGGGACTCTATCTCTCCCCCAATGTGAAGGGTGTCCTTTCCAGGCAGGATGGGATGAGCCAGTTGATGTTTTTGTAGTTTTCCCTTTATATCGTTAGTTTTATCCTGTTTGTTATCAATATTGTTTCTGTTCCTTTTTGTTCCTTGTTTCTGTTCCCATTAAATTGTTCTTATCCCAGCCTGGAATCTTTGCCTTTTGTACTTTCAATGGGAGGCTGGATGGCAGCGAGCAGCGGCACGGTTTTAGTGGGAGCACGAAATTGGGGAATCCCATTCCCTAACCCCGGCCCAAGGAAACCGAGCATCCCAGCTGGTGCCAGCCCTGGCTGCCCTGGAACAGCCTTGGGAGCGCGTCCCTGGCTGGGGCTGTGGGAACCTCTTCCCTCTGGTGCCCAGGGACAGGACTGGAGGGAAGGGCTGGAGCTGAGTTCGGGCAGGTTTGGGTTGGATTTGAGGAAAAGGTTTTTCCCCCAGAGGCTGCTGGGGCACTGAACAGGCTCCCAGGGAAGGGTCCCAGCTCCAGGGCTCTGGGAGCTCCAGCAGCGTTTGGACAGCGCTGCCAGGCCAAGGCTGGAATTGTTGGGGTGTCCTGTGCAGGGCCAGGAGTTGGACTCGAGGATCCTGGAGACCTCCCATGGCTTTCTGGGGATGCTAAAGAGCCCTGTGCTCAGAGGCAGTCACAGCCATTCCATGTGGACATCCCTGGGCACTTTGGGCTGCAAAGGCACCCATCTGTCACAGGCACTCACGGGGGCTCCACGGTGACATCCCAGGAGTCCCCAGGCTGCCAAAGAGCCGGGATGTCCCAGACACTCCCAGGGGTTCCTGTCATGGGCAGAGTGGGAGGTTCAGGCAAAAGCTTCATTTCTTCATTGGAGAAACTCCTTCTGAGTCGTGAGGGGGAGAAACGACACCCAACCGCCACCATGGATCCTCAAAACCCTTGAGGAGGCCTAGACTTTTAAAATTGCATCTAAGAGAGGAGACTGGGAGTGGCTGGTTCCAATGCTAGATCCAGATTTAGCAGCTGAGGGCATCAATGAGTGTCAGTGCAATTGTACCTGGAACAGCCCTGGCACCGCTTTGTCCTCCGGGTTGCCATGGCAGCCCAGGACAGCAACAGCTCTGCCTGCAAGTGGCCACGGAACCTGGCTGCAGAAATGGCTCCTTAGGCTGCTTTCCAAGGAAACTTGAACTGATCAGGGTGGCCTTGGCACCCAAAGCCAGCAGTGGGCTCAGTGCAGTGTCCATGGCCACAGCCCCTTGCAATGGCCCAGGGCAGCTTGGGATGAGGATCCTCCCTCACTCCTGGCCCAGGCCAGGCCTGCAGTGCCCTTCCCCACAGCCTGGCTGCACAGAAGCACTTCCAGGGCTCTTTGCAGTTCCCTTGCCCTCACTCTTGGCTCACTCACACACCTCCCAACAACCCAGCTGGAGCTCTGAGCTGCAAGGAGTTCAAGGCTTGTCTGTCCTTCAGCAGCTGGTCTAATTCTGCCTTCAGCCAACTCTGGATTTGTGTTTATTGAAGAACTTCCTGTGTGTCTCAAACATTCCTTGCATGGTTCTGCCTTGGTGAAGGGGAACCTCCTTGGTGGCACCTTGGGCTTGGAAAACATTTGAGGTTGTCTGAAACTCAGGAGTTATAGATTGCTTAAAAAAGAAAGAAAACCCTTCTTTGCCTGAGTGCAGCCAGTTCTCTGAGCAAAGCAGGTCCCAGATGAGTGAGGAGAGACAGGATGGGGATGGAGAATGTGGAGCAAAGTTTTCCACACTGGTTCAGACCTCAAGGCACAGCTTCTCTGAGCAGGCCAAACCTCCTTAGGAGAGACCCTGGAGCAATATCAGTCATTGAATACTGCAATCACCTCTGCTCTAAAAGAAAAATACACTCTTGAAAATAGGAAGACATCTCTCAGAAGCTCTTTGAAATATTTCTCCATAACTCTAAGAAAAAAAAGTCTTCTTAATGAACTGCACCAGGCCAGAGGGAAATCAAGGCACAGCCATGGTTTGTCAGGACTTGTTTGATCGCAATGAGCCCCGTGGTGCATTTGGTGCTGAGCCCTGGAACCTCAGAGCCTGAGAGGAGATTGCACAAACCTTTCCAGGAGTCAAAGTCAGAGGAATCACCCAAAATATCTTGAAGTATTAATGGGTTCACTTATGTCTATCCCCAAAACAGGCTCCTCATGGAGTCCTTGGCTGAGAGAACTGGAGGCCAGTATTGCACAAAAACCTTCCAGAGACTCGCTGCAAAAAGAAGTACTTAAATTACCCTTGAGTACCTTGAAGCATGAATGAGCCCAACTGAGTGTCGTTGCTGGCTAAAAATCTCAAGAGACTCATTAAAGCAGATAATTGGAGGCCATGATTGACAAAACCTTTCAGTCAGTGTCAAAAACCTCTTTTTTTAGAAAGTTTGAATACTCTGAAGTACTAATGAGCCCCACGGAGTGTTGTTACTGACAAAGCCTCTCAAGGGACTCATTAAAGCAGAGAATTGGAGGCCAGGATTGCACAAACCTCTCAGAGACTCCAAGGCAAAAGCCAAACCCAAAGTCCTTGGAAAAACCTGCAGTCCCTGGCAGCATGAAGGAGCCCCCCAGGGCCATTGCTGACCAAGGCTCCTTCCCCAGGGACTCCTTCCAGCACATCCTGGAGGCCACTGGCATGGGAGGGGGATGCTGAGGGCAGGACTAGGGGCTGACAGTGCCCAGCCTTGCTGGGGCTGTGCCAGGAGGCCCCAGGGCCTCAGGACAAGGGGTCTCCTCAGTGTCCTTGGTGGCACAGAGGCTGCTGTGGCCCAGGGCACCAAGCCTTGGCTTCTCTTTGTCCCCACCTGTCATCGCTGCCTGCAGTTCTCTGCTCTGCCTGGGGCCTGGGGACACTTTCTGTGTTGTGTCCCTCAGTGGGACCCATTAAAACTTCCAGAAACTTTGGAGTTGGCTTCTGACTTGGAGTTCTGGAGAGGTTTCTTCAGCTCCCTCTCAGGGACTGATGTTCAGGGCCTCAGCACAAAGCCCTGAGAGGGTCATTAAAGTGTTTGTGCTGTGTCTCTGCTGATGAGCTGGGCTGAGCTCATCACCCAGAGGGAGATCCTGGTAACCAAGAAGAGCTTAAAAACACATTTCTCTGCATGAGCAGCTTTTCTGCCAGCCCAGCAGGGCTGGGGCACTGCCTGCAGCCACCCCGGGCACAGCACGCAGGCACACAGGGCTTCAGCTCAGCCTGGGCTGGCAGCACAGAGCAGAGCTCACTCAGGGCTCACTGCAGGAGAAATCCTCCCAGGCTTGCAAACAGTCACTCTCTGGCTGGGGGAAGAGAAGCTGCAGCTCCTGCAGGGATCTCCTGAAGCTGCCACATCCCACAGCTTGGAGCACCTTCCAGGAGCACTCTGGGAGCTGCTGCAGGGCAGGGATGTGGCCCTAGGGCAGGGCTGGGTTTCCCTGCTGCCCCATCCCAGGCCCAGCACAAGGCAGCTCCCTGGGGCCAGGCTCTGCTGCAGGGCTGAGCAGCCGGGGCTGCAGCCAGGGGTGCCCAGGGCTGTGGTGCAGAGCAGGGTCCTGCAGCCCAGGGCGCTGTGCTGGCCCAGGGACTCTGCTGCCTGCCAGGGACAGCTCTCAGCCGGCCCGGGGAGCTGCTGCCAGCGCTGGGGAGAAGCTGTGGGGGGAAGGAGCCACCCTGAGCAGGGCAGCTGCTGCTGCTGCTGCTGCTGAGAGGGGCTGTGTGGGGCAGGGATGCTCCCAGCTCCACACCAGCCTGGGCACAGCTGCGCAGGACACTTGCCAAAGGAAGGTAAGCCTGGCATTGCTGTAAAGATCAGGAGCTTTCCTCAGTGTTTTCAATTTCCTGCTTGGAGAAGGATGGGAAAGTTGGGGTGATGACAAAAAGATTTTTACTTTTTATACATTTTTCATATGTTAGTAGTTCTGTTAACTACTATTATATAGTTATAAACTATTATCCTTTATTTCCTCTATTCAACTACTTTTACATACATATAAAACTATAATCCTTAATTAACTCTAGTATTTTCCTATCCTTTCTATTCAATTTTAGAAGAATTAGCAGACCTAAATACATTCCTGAAATTGTCTTATTATCAGGAAGAGGGGTTAAAAGAAGAACATTTTGGTTTTTATTCAGCGTGAGCAGTCATAAAAAAAGTGGGACAAAGAAGCCCGTAGACCAACTCCAGCGGGTTGACCCAGGGGTGTGTATCTGGGGCAAATGAATCTCCTATTGCATATTCCTGTTAAATATCCTAATTAGGCAACCTTAAGAAATTGTTGAAATCAGGGGCTGCGTATGCCCCATGCACTCTGGGACACCTGGAAGCTACCAATAAAAATTGGGTTCACACTTTACTGTTCTAACCCTTTAAAAAGGGTTTTTTTCTCTTTTGATTGTAGGTAACAGGAGGATGAGAGAAGCAGAACAGGAATTGTAATCACAGAATCACAGAACATTCTGAGTTAAAAGGAACACACAGGATCATCAAAGTAATGTTTCAACATTTACAGAGACTCTCTGACAGCTGTCTCTGCCCTGCCCTCCCAGGCACAGCAGCACCACATATGCTCTTGTTTCTGCCCTGCCCTGATCCTGTCCCTGTCATCTGGTGCTCTCAGGGGGGCTCTGGCCTTTGCAGCAGCTGAGTCAGGCACTGCCCTTTGCATTCCTGCCAGGCAGCTGTGGCCATGGCAATGGGGTGTCCAAGCTTCCCTGGGACCTGTGGGGCTGTGGGCAAAGCAGTCCATGGGAAAGGGGAATGAGCTGAGCCCCCTCCCTGAGATCCCATCATGGGCACAGCCGGGGATCTCCTTGCTGTGTCCTTGCCAGCTCTGAGCTGCCCTCCTGGCTGCAAATCTGTGCCAGAGCCCCTGGGAGTTCCCTGAATGTGCCACGGGGAAGTGCAGAGATGCCAGAGCTGAGGAAATGCTGCTGGGTTTGCCAAGGGAGCCGGGAGTGTCCTTGGCAGAAGGGGGTGCTGAGACCTTGCCCAGAGCCCTTTGGAGAGGGGGAGACATTGAGGGATCCCTGTGCTCTGGGCAGGGTCTGGTTTATCCCAGGGTGACAGGGGAGTGTGATTATGCTCTGATTGCAGCCAAAGCTGCAAACCCAGGGCAGTTGGGAACAAGCCCATCCAGCCCCTCACCTTCCTGAGACACAGGGAATCCTTTGTCTCTCACATCTCTCAGTGGCAAACTGTGAGTGCAGCAGAAATGCTGGGGATTTCTGACCTCTGAGAACCAGAAACGATGTGTGGGCAGGAAAATAATGGCTAAAATTCCTTCCTGCTCTCCATGTCCTTTAGAAGTGGGAATGCAGATGGCAACAAGCCTGTCTGCATTAGGAGTGATTCCAATGACAAATCCTGATTATCCAGCCTTGTCCCTCTGCCACATGGCCACAAACCCAGGGCAGCAGGGCAGGGATGGCTCCTGGAGAGCCCCCATGCCCAGGCCTGGCTGCTCCTGGCACACTCAGACAGCACAACTGGAGCTCAGGCAGGGACCTGGGGGAAGGTTTTCCCAGAGCAGGAACAAGGGTGTGTGAGTTACAGCGGGACAGTCTCCAGGGAATGGCCCAGGTTTGGCTCAGAGCAGCCTCTGCTGACTTGTCCGTGTCCTTTATCCATGAACAGGTGCCCATGGCCAGCCAGAGCAAATGTCCAACAGCAGCTCCATCAGCCACTTCCTCCTGCTGGCATTGGCAGACACGCGGCAGCTGCAGCTCCTGCACTTCTGCCTCTTCCTGGGCATCTCCCTGGCTGCCCTCCTGGGCAACGGCCTCATCATCAGCGCCGTAGCCTGCGGCCACCTCCTGCACAGCCCCATGTTCTTCTTCCTGCTCAACCTGGCCCTCACCGACCTGGGCTCCATCTGCACCACTGTCCCCAAAGCCATGCACAATTCCCTCTGGGACATCAGAACCATCTCCTACGCAGGATGTGCTGCACAGGTGTTTATGCTTGTCTTCTTTCTTGGGTCAGAGCTTGCCATTCTGACCATCATGTGCTACGACCGCTACGTGTCCATCTGCAAACCCCTGCACTACGGGACCCTCCTGGGCAGCAGAGCTTGTGCCCACATGGCAGCAGCTGCCTGGGCCACTGCCTTTCTCTATTCACTGCTGCACACAGCCAATACATTTTCCTTGCCCCTGTGCCACAGCAATGCCCTGGGCCAGTTCTTCTGTGAAATCCCACAGATCCTCAAACTCTCCTGCTCCAAATCCTACCTCAGGGAACTTGGGCTCATTGCTGTTAGTGTCTGTTTAGGTCTCGGATGTTTTGTGTTCATTATTTTCTCCTATGTGCAGATCTTCAGGGCTGTGCTGAGGATCCCCTCGGAGCAGGGACGGCACAAAGCCTTTTCCACCTGCCTCCCTCACCTGGCTGTGGTCTCTCTCTTCATCAGCACTGGCTTTTTTGCCTACCTGAAGCCTCCCTCCATTTCGTCCCCATCCCTGGACCTGGCCCTTTCAGTTCTGTACTCGCTGGTGCCTCCAGCCTTGAACCCCCTCATCTACAGCCTGAGGAACCAGGAGCTCAAGGCTGCAGTGTGGAGACTGATGACTGCATGGTTTCAAGAACATTAAACTTCTCTCCAGTTCCAGGCAATCACTTGTAATAAAAGTAATTTTTTATACTTCTTGTTGGTTTCTATTTGGAGGATCTTTTTCTTTGTTTTTTTTTTTTTTTTATCTTGTTTACAAATAAATGTCATGGTTTTTGCCATTTCTCATTTTGTTTCCCTCAATCTTCCCTGTGGCCACAGACTGTGTCACTGTGGACCTGCACTCTTTGTAGCTTTAAATTCACTAAAAGATATCCCCTTAGAAAATTTTTCTGCAGAGATGCCCCTTTGGTTCCCTTCCCTGCAGCTGCAGCAGCAATGTCTGTGTGCAGAGCTGGGGGCAGATCAGTGCTGGCACAGCAGCTGTGCCCAGCAGCAGCAGCAACAGCCCTTGGTGTTGCCAGTGCTGCTGCCGTGGCCCTGCCCCGCTGCCCTGCTGGCACTGGTGTTGCTGTAGGGCCTGAGTGCTCTCGGGGCCGGGCACAGTGCTGGAGGTGGCAGTGCCAGGGCTGCAGCAGGGACAGGCCATGGGCACTGCTGGGGCAGCGCTGACGCCTCAGGCCAGGGCCTGGGGGCTGCAGGCTCCTTGCCCGGGCTCTCTCCAGAACACTTTGCCCAGGCCAATGCTGAGCACAGAAAAGCCCCGGGAGCAGCCCCAGGCTGGCCGTGGGCAGGCTGGGGGCAAACACCATGGCTTGGGCTCTGCAAGGTGCCTGGGGGAGACAAGGGGAAGGAGCAGCAGAGCAGGGGCTGATTCCTCCCCACTGCGCTTGACACCCCAGGGCAGCGTCCCACAGCGTCCTTATGCACCTGTCAACAACATCCCCCCTCTGCAGCCCTGGCCTCTCCCCCAGCTCACACAGGTGCCGCATCCTTGCAGGCACAGACACGGCAGCACTGCCTCAGGAGCCCCTGTTTGCACTGCCCAGAGCAGGCGTCAGCACCCCCATGGTTTTGGTGTGGGGAGATGAAGCTGAGGGAGCACAAATGCCATCAGCCCCTGGGGCCAGCAAGGGCTGGGGGACAGCAGGGAAACCACTCAAGTTTGTGGTTGCCTCTGAAGTTCCACAGAAAGTTTGTTCCCATCAGCTGGGAGTTTCCTGTGTCACTGCAGACGTTGTTGCTCAGAGCCAGGTTTGCCTGGCAGCCACCCCCAAACTGCCCTGAGCATTTCCTTTGCTTCATTTGGCTTTCTTTACCTTATTTTGCTACAGATTTCTTCTTCTTGCCCACCCCTGTTCGCTCCCCTGAAAACAGCCCCTCCCTGGTTGTCCTTTCATCTCTGGTCCCACTCCGCGTTTCAGTTCCTGATTTTGCACCATGGGAACGTCCCTTGGGGAGCAGGATCATCCTCCAAGTGTTTCAGGAATTGTCTGCAGGCTCCTGCAGTGCCTTGTGCTGCTCCCTTGCCAGAGGCACCACAGGCCAGGGGGGCCCATCTGGCCTGGTGTGTCTGGCTGTGGGGCTCCCTGTTGTGGGCAATGAGGAGGAGCTGCAGAGGCTCTGCAGGACTGACAGGATGGGCTTGTGGGCTGTGAGGAGAAGCTGAGGGACCTGGGCTGCTGGACCTTGTGAAGAGGAGGCCCAGGGCTCATCCTGAAACTGCTGCAAGGGTGGTTTCAGAGAATCCCAGAATCAGCAAGGTGGGAAAAGACCTTGGACATCATCAAGTCCAACCTGTGTCTTGACACCACCTTGTCTCCCCTGAGCGTCCTCTTCTCCAGGATAAACAACCCCAGATCCCTCAGCCACTCCTCACAGGACTTGTGTTCCAGACCCCTCACCAGCCTTGTTGCCCTTCTCTGGACATGCTCCAACCCCTCCATGTCCTTCTTTTATTGGGCACCCAGAACTGGACACAGCACTCGAGCTGCTGCCCAACCAGTGCCCAGCACAGGGGAAGAATCACTGCCCTGCTCCTGCTGGCCACACTGTTCCTGATCCAGGCCAGGAGCCATTGGCCTTCTTGGCCACCTGGGCACACTGCTGCCTCATGTCCAGCCTGCTGTCCATCACTTCCTGCAGGTCCCTTTCTGCCTGGCTGCTGTCCAGTCACTCTGTCCCCAGCCTGTAGTGCTGCAGGGGTTGTTGTGGCCAAAGTGCAGGGCCCGGCACTTGGGCTTGTTACACCTGACATTGTTGGATTTTCCCCCTGGATCCAGCCTGTCCAGGGCCATGTGCAGAGCCCTCCTGCCCTCCAGCAGATCAACACTCCCAGCCAACTTGGTGTCACCATGGTTCCAGGAGGCCAGGCAGTGTCACAATTGTCTCCATGATTCCATGAGGCCTCCCAGTGTCACAATGTCCCTTTTGTTCCATGAGACCACTTGGTGTCACAAAGTCCCTTGGATCCTTGGGCCCCGCAGTGTCACAATGGTGCCTTGGTCCCCCAAGGCCCTGTAGGCTCACAATGGATCCTTGGTTCCATGAGGTTTGGCAGTGCACCAATGCTCTCCTTGCTTCCACACTGTCACAATGGCCTCTTGCTCCCAAGGGGCACCACAAAGGTGTCAAATGTGTTTCCTTCATTCCAGGAGTCACTGAGGAGCAACCCTGGCCTCTTGGATCCATTGGGCCCTGCAGTGTCACAATGGCCCCATCATGACACGAGGTCCTGTTCTGTCCCAATGCTCTGCAGGGTTCCACAAGGCCTGCAGTGTCACAGGGGCCTCTTGGTTCCATCAGGCCTTAGAGGGCCACTATGAATTCCTTGGTGCTGCAGTGTCACAATGGGGCCCTGGTGACACAAGATCCTGCAGTGTCACCAGGGACCCTTGGTTCCATGGGGCACCCCAGTGTCACAATTGTTCCCTCAGCTCCAAGAGGCCTTGCAATGGAACAATGGCCCCTGGATTCCATTGGGCCCCAGGGTCTCCCCAGGCTCTCCTTGGTTCCGCAGTGGCACAATGGCCCCTTGGTACAACAAGGCCCCACCATGGGGGTCACCGTGGCCTCTGTGTTTCCACCAGGCCCCAGAGTGTCAGCATGGACTCCTTGCTTCCATTCAGCCCCACAGTGACACAATGGCCCCTGGGCTCTATGGTGCCATGTCATACACAGTGTCACTCTGGTCCTCTCAGTGCCACCAGGCCCCGCAGTGTCACAAATGGTCCCTTGCTTCCTCAGGGCCCTGCAGTGTCACCATCACCAGAGAATCCACCAGGCTGGAAAAGACCTTGAAGAGCATCAAGTCCAACCTGTGACCCAACACCACCTTGTCACCCAGACCATGGCACTGAGTGCCACATCCAGGTTTCCTTCAACACTTCCAAGGATGATGACTTTCCCACCTCCCTGGGCAGCCCATTCTAATGCCCTATCACCCTTTCTGTGAAGAATATTTCCTAATGTCCAGCCCTAACATCCCCTGGTTATGCTTAAGGCTGTGTCCTCTTGTCCCGTCAGTGTTCCCTTAGAAGAGCCCAATGCCCACCTGGCTGCCCCCTCCTGTCAGGGAGTTGCAGAGAGTGGTGAGGTCTCCCCTCAGCCTCCATGCCCCTCAATGTTATTCTGAATTTGGGGGGCTGTTACAACCCACTCTTAATATTAGCTGAGTTTGTAGCGGTTTTAGAGTTTAAAAGTGGGAATGAGAGTACAGTTTAACCAAAATAAATGCACCTTTTTTTGATGTGCCCACAAAACTGATATGCAATAGTGAGAGAGAGAACAGAGAGGGAGTTAACAATAGAGAGAAAGAGAGAGAAGGACAGAGAGAGAGATAAAAAAACCAGGGAAATAGCTACCGACGGATGAGAGACGGGTCCTTGTATGTCTTTTTTGCCAATAGACCACCTTTGCAGTCCTCGTGGCATTGCTAATGGATTCTGTTTTCCATGGGGAGGCCTCCAGAGGGGTGTTCTCCGAGGCTGAATATATAGGTATTTCTGAATCGAAGGCAGCTGGCCAGAGCAAAGATGACAGGAGGAAACTTTTGTGATCAAGGCCCGTGCACAATGGGAAGAACAGGACAAGCTGGCCCCTTCAGTCCAGGTACAGGTGATTCGGCTCACAGGAGGCAGTGTATTGTGGCCTCCATTGTTCTGGCAGGATGTAGATCCAGCAGCAAGACTTGAGTCTACACACATGGCTGGTCAGCAGCAGCTCATCAGCTTTTGGGGTCCCAGCCCCTCTTCCCCCAAAGCTTCTTTTCCTCGATGAAAACGTATTGAAGGTCTTCAGGCTGACTCTCACACCCAGTGACCTGTCCCATTTTTCTAACCCCGTGGAAGAAGCTCAGGTTACTCCTTTAGTTTTTTTGGAACTGGAATGTTCCCGTTTCCCCCCCTCCACCACTGCTCCCACCAGTGTGTGTGATGTTTTATTCTTAAAGGGACAAAAGCACAGCACATGTTCCTCCCGCCCACACTGGAAACATTTGACCCTCCCAGCCACTGGTGGTCCAGCTGGAATGGTGGCTGGTGCTGCAATCTGGCCTCTGAGCCCAGACCCTTTCCGCTGTTCATCTGGGTCCCTTATGGCTCACTTGGTGCAGGTCTCAGTGAGGAGGTCCAGGGTTGGAGGTGGAGCAACCAGAAGCCTGGAGATGATCCTCTTGCAGACATCATTGGCATTGCTTTGTGCCACTTCCAGGCACCAAGTGGCTTTGTGCCACTTCCAGGATCATCTTCTGTTGCAAATCCTGCTCCTCTTTCTGGTTTTCCACCACTGCATGAAGTCCATCTATAAAATCTAGGAAAGGCTCAGAAGGGGATTGTTTAATTGAGATAGAACTCTGCCGAGGATCTTTAGTGGGCATGATCTGAAATGCCCTTTTGGCAGGATCCTTCACGTGATTTCACACAGGAAGGGTTACTGGGTTTCACTGGGTTTTACTGGTTTGTACTGGGATGGTGCTAGGGGTTACTGGCTTATACTGGTTTTTACTGGGGTGGGGTGCTGGGGGTTACTGGGTTATTCTGGGATATACTGGGAGAGGAAACAGCATATGAGTAAGCACACCCTGCTGGCAGGGAGGACCTGGTGGCAGACTGTGGGTTATACTGGTTTATACTGGGATTGGGTGTTGAGGGCATTGCTTTATAGTAGGTTATACAGGGATATACTAGTTTGTACTGGGATGGGTTGCTGGGAGTTACTGGGTTATACTGGTTTGTACTGGAATGGCATACTGTGAGTGACTGGGTTATACTGGGTTACACTGGTTTGCACTGGTTTATACTCATTTGTACATGGATGGCATGCTGGGAGCATTGGTTTATACTGGGTTACACTGGGTTATATTGGGATGTACTGGTTTATACTGGGATGGGGCTTGGGACCTACTGGGAGTGACTTCAGGTTGTGCTGGCCTTACTGGTTTATAGTGGGAGCTGCCCCCACAGGGCTCAGGGGTTTAGGGGTGTCTCCCAGTGCTTACTGGTTTCTACTGATTCCCTCCCATTATAAACCTGATAAAGGTGGGAGACCCAAGACCATACTGGGAGCCCTTAGACCTGAATTTCATGGGTAGACCTGATGCCTCAAAGTTCCCTTTGGCTAGAATGGATAGACCTGATGTTCCTAACTCTGTTCTGGCTGGAATGGGTAGACCAGATATCCCTAATTCCTTATTGGCTTCCATAGGGTAGACCTGGTGCTCCTAAACCCTGTAGTGGGAATGGGTTTGGGTGCAGTAACTCTTACTAGTTTATGCTGGAAGCTGCCACCTCAGGCTGCAGGGGCTTAGGGCAAGCTCCCAGTGCTTAGTGGTTTTTACTGGTGCCCTCCCAGTCCATGCCTGGGTCCACCAGCAGACACTGGTGGCTGTGCAGGACCCCAAGGCCAAGCTGGCCTTTGCCAGGGCCCTGCTGAGCCACAACTTCTCCAACTCCTCAGCCTGACACCACTGCCTGTGGCTCCTGGTGCTCACCAGGAACTTCAGGAAGGGTGAGGCCAGGACGCTGCCCCCTTAAAGGCTGAAGGAAGGTAAAAGAATCCCCCGGAAAAATTTCCAGAATTTCGGGGGGATCCTGTGTCAAAATTTCTCCAGTCCCTTGCTTGAAATTGAACTCTGTTGGGTTGGATGGGTAGACCAAGTGTCCCAAAAATTCCCATTGACTTCAATGGGGAGACCTGCTGTTCCAAAAATCCCCATTGACCTTAATGAGTAGACCTGGTGTCCCTAAATCCCCATTGACTTCAATGGTAGACCTGATGTCATTACAGTTGTTAATGGATAGACCTGGTGTCCCCAGATCACCATTTCCATTGATGGGTAGCGCTGTTTTCCTGAAATCCCCATTGGTTTCAATGGGTAGCCCTGGTGTCCTAAATCCTCCCAACTGACTTTAATGGAGGTAGACCTGAAGTCCCAAATTTCCCATTCACATCAATGGCTGGACCTGATTTCCTAAATTCCCAGCATTACGGGGTAGACCCGATGTCCCACTGAGCCCATTGGTTTCAGTGGGTAGATCTCATGATCCCAAATCCTTATTGTCCTTAATAGGTACACCTGATGTTCCTAAAATCTCTCTTGTTTTTAACAGATAGACCTGGTGTCCCTAAATCCTCATTGGGTTCAATGGGTAGACCTGACGTCCCTAATTTCCCATTATTGCCTGGACCAAATTTTCTAAATTCCCCACATTAGTAGATAGAACAGGTGTCCCAAAATTCCCTTTGACTTTAATAAGGTAAATCTGGTGTCCCTAAATCTCCATTACCTTGAATGGTTAGGCCTGGTTTCCCGAAATCCCCATTGCCCTTAGTAGGCATGATTTCCAAAAAATCCCTGTTGATTTTATTGGGTAGACCCCATGTCCTTAAATCCCCATTGGTTTCAATGGCTATACCTGTTGTCCCTAAACATAATTGATTTCAATGGGTAGACTTGTCCCTAAATCCTCATTTGATCAAGAAGTAGACCTGTTGACCCAAAAAATCTCCATTGGTTTTAATGGTTAAACCTCTTGTCTCTAAAAACCCCCATTGGGTTTCAATGGGTAGATCTGTTAACCCCAAATCCCCAAAGTTCAATGGGTAGACCTGGTGTCCCTAAAAATTCCCATGGGTTTCAAGGGGTACACTGCACCCCCACATACCAGGGTGCTCCCATTCAGACCTCAGGGTGTCCCCTGGCTGCCTCCCTGAGATTTTGGGGTGCCCCCTTTGCCCCTCCCCAGAGCTGGAGCTGGTGCAGAACGCCATCTTCACCAAGCCCACGGATCAAAGCATCTTGGGTGTACCTGCACTGCATCCTCTCCTGAAGTAACTCGGGGCTCCCTCCCATCCCTGAGGCCCTCTCCTGGAGTTTTGGGGTGCCCCCGTGAATGTTGGGAAGTCTCCCCACAGCCCCCCGGCTGCTGAGGGTCATCTACATCCACATTGACTGGGAGGACAATGGTGGCCGTCATTTTCTCTCAGCCCATCAGGGTGAGTGGGGACCTCTGGGAACCCCAAAAATCACCTGGATCCCCCCCTAAATCACCCTGGTACCCGCCAAAACCACCTGGATACACCTGAGAACCCCAAAAAATTCACCTGGGTACTCCAAAAATCACCTGGATACATCTGGGTAGTCCCCCAAATCACCTGAGTACACCCAAAAAATTACCTGAGAAACCCTGAAAAGTCACCTGGATACATCTGGGTAGTCCCAAAAATCTTCGGGCCCTACCAAACTGGTGGTTGTGAAACCCATTGCTTTGACTGGGTAGACCTGGTGTCCCTAAAATCCCTGTTCACTTGAATGGGTAGACCTGGTGTCCTGGCTACCCCCATTTATCCCCAGTAACCCTTCCCAGTGTTCCCAGTAATGCCCCAGGGCTCCCAGTAACTCCAGTTCCCCCCACCCCCCAGCAACTCCCAGTGCTCCCAGTAACCCCAGGGCCCCCCCCTTAGCCACCTCCAGTGCTCCCAGGAATAGCTCCCAGTTTGATTAGTTTGCCCTCCCAGTCTGCCCAGTAGCCCATCCCAGCTCTCCCAGTTTACCCAGTTTCCCCCTTTCCTCTCTCCCAGTTCTTCCAGTTCCCCACCAGTGCTTCCCCTTAGCCTTTCACAGTGCTCCCAGTTTAACCAGTAACCCTTCCCAATCAAGCCCTATTAATGGACAGTCCTGGTGTCCCTAAATCCCCATTGACTTTAATTGGGTAGACCTGGTGTCCTGTGATAGTTGGACTAGAACAAAACAAAAACAGGCCTGAACTTTAAAAGTTACAAAGATAGCTTATTTACACACTCTAAAGAATAAAGGGAAAAATAAAAAGAAATTGAAACTTCAAAACACTTCTCTTTCTCCCACAAACTGTTCACTTTCCCATAACCAACACAGAGAGATAAAACTGTGATTTTCAGTCAGTTTCAACTATTTAAACATAATCTTTCATCACCTTGGCAGAGGAGTCTCTCTGGAGACCATGAAGACATTCGCCAGAAGAAACAGTCTGGTGGCTCCCAATGTCACAAACCTGCAAGCACCTGGAATTTTGCAGATTGTGCCATCTCACCCATGAGCAGCCTTTCCCCTGGCTACTCATGGGTCTCTCAGTGTATTTGGGGTATTTGTTTAAGAATGCTTTTTTTAGTATTTCACAAAGATCCTCTTCTTCCATCTTTAAAATTGTCTCTCTCTCAAGAGACCTCCTTTTCCTACAGCTAAAGGGCCAAACTTGTGTCTCAGACAGCTGAGACCTCTTTTTATCTCAGGAGCTGGGGAACTTACTCTACAACATTCTCAATGAAATCTCAATTACATCAGTCCATCACCTTCAGCTAGAACAGCATTCCCACAAACAGCATCAATCTATTACAAGAAATAGTCCATTTCTCCATGGTTTACATCTAGAGGAGTCCAGTCAAAAATGTCCACCTCCTCAATCCTTTCTTCCAGATAACCTTGATCAGTTCTTTCGCTGACTGTATCATGCTCTCTCTCTACATTTTAAATCACTCTGATCTTCTTGTCTCCCTCTGGGAAAGGGTTGGAGTTCTGAAAGCTTCATGTTGCCAGGAAAGGGTAAAATCTGCCCAAGGTCTTTCTCTCTCTCTGCAGCTCACAGATGTCAGAGTGCAAGGCCCACGCTGGTGATGGGGGGTGCAGGGGGGAACAGGCTCAGGAAGGGCTGATGGATCACTTCCCCCACCCCTGCTCAGATCCAAAGCAGACCCAGCATCAGACTTGCTTCTTGGGGCCTAGGGGTGGTGGTGGGGGAGAGATCTTCTCCTCCCCTGGGCCAGTGGCACCAGCAAACCAGGGGCCCAGACCATAGCCCGGCCAGGGCCCACCACAGCAGTCCTGGGCTGCAGCTTTGTCTCTCTTTCCCTCCCTGCAGAGGCTGGCAGGGGAAGGAGCCCCCCGGCACAGGCCAGGCTTGGCAGACCTGGCTGGGGTGATCTGGGGGGATATCCATGTGTATCCAGGTGACTTTTTGGGGGTACTCAGGTAATTTTGGGGTTCCACCATGATTTTTGGAGGCATCGAGGAGATTTTTGGAGGTACCCAGGGGATTTTGGGGGGTACCCAGGTTATTTTGAGGCTACCCAGGTGACTTTGGGGGGGATCCAGGAGATTTTGGGGCATATCCAGGTGATTTTTGGGGAGTATCAAGATGATTTTGGGTATACCCAGGAAATTTTGGGGATGCCCAGGTGTCCCCACTCACCGTAACAGGCTGGGAGAAGATGACGGCCACCATCATGTTCTCCTGGTGGATGTGGACGCAGGTGACCCTTGGCGGCAGGGGGGGCTGTGGGGGGACACCCCAACATTCAGGGGGCACCCCAACATTTGGGGGGCACTGAATCATGATTTTAAAGAGATAAGATTTTAGCTAAGGAGTAGAAGTAATTTATATCGATCAGGATCTAAATTAGATAAGCAAACAATAGGTTAATGATTACTAGATGCTTAAACTAGATCTAATTTTTGTATTGTTTGCCATTATGAGCTTGTTTATAGAAAGAAGGGGAGTAAGTGAAACGTTATAAGAACAGATTGAAACCAGTGGATGAATGATCAGCACCTGGACTTTATATCAATCAATCAATCACAAAACAGGGGACCTTGGATCGTGCCAGAGGGTTACAGAGACCTGAGGAAGACTCTCCTGACTTCATCCTTTGAGATCACTGACCCAATTCAAGAGAAGAATTGCACACACATGAAGGACTGATAGCCTCATTTAATACAGAGCGGGGATGGGAGGTGCTGGGGTTATGCACATGTACTGTATGTAAGATCTTGGGAAATAAATAGAGGGCAAAGAACCTTGTACGGGACAGTCACAGCTTTCAGAGACGACTCCTGTGCCACCTGCCAGTGTTAATAAAAATACCACTTTCTAACTTCAACTAATTAGAGAGTCTCTGTCCATGATCACATTTGTTTTTAACAATTAACACCTGAGATTGTCTTAAACTTAAGAGTTTTAGATTGCTAAAAAAGGAAGAAAACCCTCTTTGGCTGAGTGCAGCCAGTTCTCCAGGCAAAGCAGGTCCCAGGTGAATGAGGGGAGAAAGGATGGGGTTCGGGAATGTGGAGCAAGGTTGTCCACACTGGGTCAGACCTCAAGGCACAGCTTCTCTGAGCAAGCCAGACCTCCTTAGGAGAGACTTTGGATCAATATCAATCCCTGAATGTTGCAGTCATCTCTTCTCTGAAGAGAAAAATACACCCTTGAAAAAAGGAATGTCGTTTTATTTTAAATATTTCCCCATAACTCTAGGAGAAAAGACTTCCCAGTGAACTGCACCAGACCAGAGGGAAATCAAGGCACAGCCATGGTTTGTCAACACTTGCTTGATCCTAATGAGCCCCGTGGTGCATTTGGTGCTGAGCCCTGGAACCTCAGGGCCTGAGAGGAGATTGCACAAACCTTTCCAGGAGTCAAAGTAAGGGGAAACACCCAAAGGGTCTTAAAGCATTAATAGGCCCCACTATGGTCAATCCCCAACACAGGCTCTTAATGGACTCCTTGGAGGAGAGAACTGGAGGCCAGGATTGCACAAAAAACTTCTCAGAGACTCAGCGTGAGATGAAAAATCCAAAGGAAAATCCAAAGTATCTTAAAAATCTTGAGTATCTCAAAGCATTACTCAGCCCCACTATGTGTCAGTGCAAAGCTCGCAAGGGACTTTAAAGCAGATAATGGAGGCCAGGACTGCACAAAAACTTCTCAGAGACTCAGTGGCCAAGAGAAGTACTTAAATTACCCCTGAGTACCTTGAAGCATGAATGAGCCCCACTGAGTGTTTTTACTGACTAAAAATCCCAAGGGACTCATTAAAGCAGATAATTGGGGCCTTGATTGCACAAACTTTTCCTAGAGTCACTTTGAAAAGGGAAAACACAAGTACCCTAAAATAACTGAAGTACCTTCATGCATTAATGAGCCCCACTGAGTGTTGTTACTGACAAAGCCTCTCAAGGGACCAATTAAAGCAGAGAATTGGAGGCCAGGATTGCACAAACCTCTCAGAGACTCCAAGGCAAAAGCCAAACCCAAAGTCCTTGGAAAAACCTGCAGTCCCTGGCAGCATGAAGGAGCCCCCCAGGGCCATTGCTGACCAAGGCTCCTTCCCCAGGGACTCCTTCCAGCACATCCTGGAGGCCACTGGCATGGAGGGGGATGCTGAGGGCAGCACAAGGGGCTGACAGTGCCCAGACTTGCTGGGGCTGTGCCAGGAGGCCCCAGGGCCTCCTCAGTGTCCTTGGTGGCACAGTGAGGGGTCTCCTCAGTGTCCTTGGTGGCACAGAGGCTGCTGTGGCCCAGGGCACCCAGACTTGGCTTCTCTTTGTCCCCACCTGTCATCACTGCCTGCAGTTCTCTGCTCTGCCTGGGGCCTGGGGACACTTTCTGTGTCGTGTCCCTCAGTGGGACCCATTATAACTTCCAGAAACTTTGGAGTTGGTTCTGCCTTGGAGTTCTGGAGAGGTTTCTTCAGCTCCCTCTCAGGGACTGATGTTCAGGGCCTCAGCACAAAGCCCTGAGAGGGTCATTAAAGTCCTTGTGCTGTGTCTGTGCTGATGAGCTGGGCTGAGCTCCTCATCCAGACGGAGATCCTGGTAACCAAGAAGAGCTTAAAAACACATTTCTGTGGATGAGCAGCTATTCTGCCAGCCCAGCAGGGCTGGGGCACTGCCTGCAGCCACCCCGGGCACAGCACACAGGCACACAGGGCTTCAGCTCAGCCTGGGCTGGCAGCACAGAGCAGAGCTCACTCAGGGCTCACTGCAGGAGAAATCCTCCCAGGCTTGCAAACAGTCACTCTGTGGCTGGGGGAAGAGAAGCTGCAGCTCCTGCAGGGATCTCCTGGAGCTGCCACATCCCACAGCTTGGAGCACCTTCCAGGAGCACTGTGGGAGCTGCTGCAGGGCAGGGATGTGGCCCTAGGGCAGGGCTGGGTTTCCCTGCTGCCCCCAGCCCAGGCCCAGCACAAGGCAGCTCCCTGGGGCTAGGCTCTGCTGCAGGGCTGAGCAGCCGGGGCTGCAGCCAGGGGTGCCCAGGGCTGTGGTGCAGAGCAGGGTCCTGCAGCCCAGGGCGCTGTGCTGGCCCAGGGACTCTGCTGCCTGCCAGGGACAGCTCTCAGCCGGCCCGGGGAGCTGCTGCCAGCGCTGGGGAGAAGCTGTGGGGGGAAGGAGCCACCCTGAGCAGGGCAGCTGCTGCTGCTGCTGCTGCTGCTGAGAGGGGCTGTGTGGGGCAGGGCTGCTCCCAGCTCCACACCAGCCTGGGCACAGCTGCGCAGGACATTTGCCAAAAGCAGTTAAGCCTGGCATTGCTGTAAAGATCTGGAGTATTCCTGAGAGTGTTTTTAATTTACTGCTTGGAGAAGGATGGGAAAGTTGGGGTGATGACATAAATAATTTTGCTTTTTTAAACAATTTTCATATATTTGTAGCTCTGTTAAACTGCTATTATATAATTAGAAACCTATATCCCTTAATTAACCCCATTCAACTACTTAACATACTTATACAACTATAATCCTTAATTAATTTGAGTAGGTTTGCTACCGTTTCTCTTCGATTTTAGAATAATAAGCTTCTAAGTACATTCCTGAAATACTGTATAATCTTATTATGAGGAAGAGGACATACAAGAAGAACATTTTGGTTTTTAACCAGAGTGTGATCAGTCACAAAAAAAGTGAGACAAAGAAGCACTTGGAACAACTCCAATGGGTTGACCCAGGGGTGTGTAACTGGGGAAACTGAACCTCTTTCTGGATGTTTCTGTTAAATATTCTAATTAATAAACCTTAAAAAATTGTTGAAATCAGGGGCTGGGTACGCCCCATCTTTACTGGGACACCTGGAGGTTTCCAATAAAATTCTGGTTTTTACTTTACTGTTCTAAAGGTGTTACAAGGGTTTTTTCTCTTTTGATAATAGGCAACAGCAGGATAAAAGAAGCAGAACAGGAATTGTAATCACAGAATCACAGAACATTCTGAGTTAAAAGGAACACACAGGATCATCAAAGTAATGTTTCAACATTTACAGAGACTCTCTGACAGCTGTCTCTGCCCTGCCCTCCCAGGCACAGCAGCACCACATCTGCTCTTGTTTCTGCCCTGCCCTGATCCTGTCCCTGTCATCTGGTGCTCTCAGGGAGGCTCTGGCCTTTGCAGCAGCTGAGTCAGGCACTGCCCTTGGCATTCCTGCCAGGCAGCTGTGGCCATGGCAATGGGGTGTCCAAGCTTCCCTGGGACCTGTGGGGCTGTGGGCAAAGCAGTCCATGGGAAAGGGGAATGAGCTGAGCCCCCTCCCTGAGATCCCATCATGGGCACAGCCGGGGATCTCCTTGCTGTGTCCTTGCCAGCTCTGAGCTGCCCTCCTGGCTGCAAATCTGTGCCAGAGCCCCTGGGAGTTCCCTGAATGTGCCACGGGGAAGTGCAGAGATGCCAGAGCTGAGGAAATGCTGCTGGGTTTGCCAAGGGAGTGTCCTTGGCAGAAGGGGGTGCTGAGACCTTGCCCAGAGCCCTTTGGAGAGGGTGAGACATTGAGGGATCCCTGTGCTCTGGGCAGGGTCTGGTTTATCCCAGGGTGACAGGGGAGTGTGATTGTGCTCTGATTGCAGCCAAAGCTGCAAACCCAGGGCAGTTGGGAACAAGCCCATCCAGCCCCTCACCTTCTCTGAGCAACGGGGAATCCTTTGCCTCTCACATCCCTCAGTGGCAAACTCTGAGTGCAGCAGGAATGCTGGGGATTTCTGACCTCAGAGAAACAGGAATGATGTGTGGGCAGGGAAATAATGGCTAAAATTCTTCCTGCTCTCCATGTCCTTTACAATTGAGAGTGCAGATGGCAAAAACCTGTCTGCATTAGGAGTGATTCCACTGACAAATCCTGAATATCCAGCCTTCTCCCTCTGCCACATGGCCACAAACCCAGGGCAGCAGGGCAGGGATGGCTCCTGGAGAGCCCCCACACACAGGCCTGGCTGCTCCTTGCACACTCAGACAGCACAACTGGAGCTCAGGCAGGGACCTGGGGAAGGTTTTCCCAGAGCAGGAACAAAAATTGGTGAGGCACAGGTTTAAGCAGCCTCTGCTTACTTGACCCTTTTTTTTTCCATGCACAGGTGCCCATGGCCAGAGAGAAAAATGTCTAACAGCAGCTCCATCAGCCACTTCCTCCTGCTGGCATTGGCAGACACGCGGCAGCTGCAGCTCCTGCACTTCTGCCTCTTCCTGGGCATCTCCCTGGCTGCCCTCCTGGGCAACGGCCTCATCATCAGCGCCGTAGCCTGCGGCCACCTCCTGCACAGCCCCATGTTCTTCTTCCTGCTCAACCTGGCCCTCACCGACCTGGGCTGCATCTGCACCACTGTCCCCAAAGCCATGCACAATCCCTCTGGGACACCAGCACCATCTCCTACACAGGATGTGCTGCTCAGCTATTTTTCTTTATGTTCTCATCTCACAGAATTTCCTGCTGACCATCATGTGCTACGACCGCTACGTGTCCATCTGCAAACCCCTGCACTACGGGACCCTCCTGGGCAGCAGAGCTTGTGCCCACATGGCAGCAGCTGCCTGGGCCAGTGCCTTTCCTATTCACTGCTGCACACGGCCAATACATTTTCCTGCCCCTGTGCAGGCAATGCCCTGGGCCAGTTCTTCTGTGAAATTCCCCAGATCCTGAACTCTCCTGTTCAAATCTATCTCAGGAAATTGGGCTTCTTGCTGTTAGTGCCTTTTGTACTTGGTGTTTTGTGTTCATTGTTTTCTCCTATGTGCAGATCTTCAGGGCTGTGCTGAGGATCCCCTCGGAGCAGGGACGGCACAAAGCCTTTTCCACCTGCCTCCCTCACCTGGCCGTGTCTCTCTGTTATAGACTGCCATTTTTCTACCTGAACCCCCTCATCTCTCCCCATCCCTGGATCTGGCCCTTCAGTTCTGTACTCGGTGGTGCCTCCAGCCTGAACCCCTCATCTACAGCCTGAGGAACCAGGAGCTCAAGGCTGCAATGTGGAGACTGATGACTGGATGGTTTCAGAACATTAAACTGCTCAATTTCTGCAAATCACTTGTAATAAAAGTCATCTTGATACTTCTTTGTTTTTTGGGGTTTTTTCCTGTTTTATCTTTTTTTTTCACAAAGAAATGTCATTGTGCCATTTCTCATTTTGTTTCTCCACCTTCCCTGTGGCCACAGACTGTGTCAATGAGGGGCTGCTCTTGGTGGCTTTAAAGGAACTCAAGGATCTCCCAGCCAAGTTTTCTGCAGAGATCCCCTTTGGTTCCCTTCTCTGCAGCTGCAGCAGCAATGTCTGTGTGCAGAGCTGGGGGCAGATCAGTGCTGGCACAGCAGCTGTGCCCAGCAGCAGCAGCAGCAGCCCTTGGTGTTGCCAGTGCTGCTGCTGTGGCCCTGCCCCGCTGCCCTGCTGGCCCTGGTGTTGCTGTAGGGCCTGAGTGCTCTCGGGGCCGGGCACAGTGCTGGGGGTGGCAGTGCCGGGGCTGCAGCAGGGACAGGCCATGGGCACTGCTGGGGCAGCGCTGACGCCTCAGGCCAGGGCCTGGGGGCTGCAGGCTCCTTGCCCAGGCTCTCTCCAGAACACTTTGCCCAGGCCAATGCTGAGCACAGAAAAGCCCCGGGAGCAGCCCCAGGCTGGCCGTGGGCAGGCTGGGGGCAAACAGCATGGCTGGGGCTCTGCAAGGTGCCTGGGGGAGACAAGGGGAAGGAGCAGCAGAGCAGGGGCTGATCCATCCCCACTGCGCTGGACACCCCAGGGCAGCGTCCCACAGCGTCCTCATGCACCTGCCAACAATCCCCCTCTGCAGCCCTGGCCTCTCCCCCAGCTCACACAGGTGCCGCATCCTTGCAGGCACAGACACGGCAGCACTGCCTCAGGACCCCTGTTTGCACTGCCCAGAGCAGGCGTCAGCACCCCCATGGTGTTGGTGTGGGGAGATGAAGCTGAGGGAGCACAAATGCCATCAGCCCTGGGGCCAGGAAGGGCTGGGGGACAGCAGGGAAACCCTCAGGTTTGTGGTGGCCTCTGAAGTCTCACAGAAAGTTTGTTCCCATCAGCTGGGAATTTCCTGTGCCACTGCAGACGTTGTTGTCAGAGCCAGGGCTGCCTGGCAGCCACCCCAAACTTCCCTGAACATTTCTTTTCTTTCACCTTTGGCTTTCTTTCCTTTTCCTGGTCCAATTTTTTCCTTTTGCCAATCCTATTATTTCCCCTGCAAACAGCCCATCCCTGGTTCCCTTTCTCTCTGGCCCCACTCCCATTTCAATTCCTGAGCTGGCACCATGGGAACATCCCTTGGGGAGCAGGATCATCCTCCAAGTGCTTCAGGAATTGTCTGCAGGCTCCTGCAGTGCCTCCTGCTGCTCCCTTGCCAGAGGCACCACAGGCCAGGGGGGCCCATCTGGGCTGGTGTGTCTGGCTGTGGGGCTCCCTGTTGTGGGCAAGGAGGAGGAGCTGCAGAGGCTCTGCAGGACTGACAGGATGGGCTTGGGGGCTGTGAGGAGAAGCTGAGGGACCTGAGCTGCTGGAGCTTGTAAAGAGCAGGCCCAGGGCTCATCCTGAAACTGCTGCAAGGGTGGTTTCCAGAGAATCCCAGAATCAGGAAGGTTGGAAAAGACCTTGGACATCATCAAGTCCAACTTGTGCCCTGACACTGCCTTGTCTCCTCTGAGCCTCCTCTTCTCCAGGATAAACAACCCCAGATCCCTCAGCCACTCCTCACAGGACTTGTGTTCCAGACCCCTCACCAGCCTTGTTGCCCTTCTCTGGACACGCTCCAGCCCCTCCATGTCCTTCCTAAATTGGGGCGCCCAGAACTGGACACAGACTCGAGGTGCTGCCCAACCAGTGCTGAGCACAGGGGAAGAATCACTGCCCTGCTCCTGCTGGCCACACTGTTCCTGATCCAGGCCAGGAGCCATTGGCCTTCTTGGCCACCTGGGCACACTGCTGCCTCATGTCCAGCCTGCTGTCCATCTGTCCCTGCAGGTCCCTTTCTGCCTGGCTGCTGTCCAGTCACTCTGTCCCCAGCCTGTAGCACTGCAAGGGGTTATTGTGGCCAAAGTGCAGGACCCAGCACTTGGACTTGTTAAATCTGACATTGTTGGATTTGGGCTCTGGATCCAGCCTGTCCAGGGCCCTGTGCAGAGCCCTCCTGCCCTCCTGCACATCAACACTCCCAGCCAGCTTGGTGTCACCTGTAAATTTGCTGATGATGGACTCAATCCCCTCACCAGATCATCAATGCAGATACTGAAATCCATGCTGGCTGGCTCGGATCCTTCAACCATTCTGTGGGTGCCATGTGATGGCACTCAAGGTGATCTGTTCCATAACCTTGCCCGGCACTGAGGTCAGGCTGACAGGCCTGGAGTTCCCCAAATCCTTCTTCCAGCCCTTCTCGGGGATGGGGTCACATTGGCACCTCCAGGCCTCTGGGAGCTCCCCCGTGAGCCAGGACTGATGAGAAATGATGGAGAGCAGCTTGGGGAGCTCATCCAGCAGCTCCCTCATCCCCCTAGGGATCCCATCTGGTCCCAGAGACCCCTGTGAGCACCTGAGTGGCTCAGCAGGTCACCAGCTGCTTCCTCCTGGATCACAGGGGGGCTCTTCTGCTCCCTGACCCATCTACCAGCTCAGGAGAACACTTGTCCTGAGGACAACCTGTCTTATTGCTGAAAACTGAGGCAAAGAAGGGGTTAAGTGCCTCATCTTTGGTAACCATATCCCCCCAATAAAGAATGGAGGCTGTTGTTACCCCTCCTTTTGCCATCAATGTATTGATAAAATCATTTTTATTTTCCTTCACAGAAGCAGCCTGGTGAAGTCCAAATTGGGCTTTAACTTCTCTAATTTTTTTTGCATGACCTAACAACATGCTTAAAAATTTCCTGAGTTGCCTGACCTTCTCTCCAAAGGTGATGATGCACCCTCTTTTATCCCTGAGTTCCTGCAAAATTCCATACCCAGCCAGGCCAGTCATTCTCTTTATTTGATCAGACTTTGTCACAGACGGGCAAGTTGTTCCTGCTCCTTCAAGATTTCATCCTTGAAGTGTGTCCATCCTTCCTGGACACCCTATTCTTAAGGGTTGTTTCCCTTTAAAAAAAGGCCAAAAAGTGTCACAACTTTTGGCCACCAATCAGTACCTCTTTCAATACTCCCCAAATCGGCATCCTGAATAGGCTGAAGTCTGCTCTCCGTATGTCCAGTGTAGAAGTTTTGTTGATGCCCCTCCTTCTTTCGCAGCATATTTAAAAACTCAGTCATTTCATGGTCACTGTATCCCAAAGAGCCTCTGACCACCACATCCCCCAGCAGCTCTTCTCTGTTTGTGAACAGCAGGAGACAGAACTTTCCTTGGCAGTGGCAAGAGAAGGAAACCTCCCCCAAGTGCAGCTTGGAAGGTTCAGCCTGGAGGTGAGGAGAAAGAAAAGTCCTTGCCAGGGTAGAATTGTGGTGCAGGAGCTGTCCCAGCGTGAGCCTGGGCCATGGCCTGGCTCTGTGTGCCAGGAGCTGGCAGTGCTGGGTGCAGGGAGCCCAGGGAGGGCCCAGAAATGCTGGGCTGAGAAATGCTGGGGGCACAGCCAGATGGGCGTGTGCAGCCGGCCAGGGCACAGCAGCAGCATGCACAGGGGGCACAGCCTGCAGGACAGATGGCCAAGGGCTGGGCACGGCTGGCAGGGCCACAGGCACCCAGGCCTTTGTCCCCTGGGCTCTGGCAGCGCCTCTGGAGGCCCCACTGAAGGAACTTTCCTTTCAGGGGCTGCACTTTGGTGCTCCCTGGCCCCTCCCTGAGGAGGCTGGCAGGGGTTGCAGTTTGGTGACATTTGTCCTTGCTGCCCCTCCCATCCCAGTGCCCCACAAACAGCCCCGAGCCACCCGTGAGGGACAGGCCCTGCTGTGCCAGGCCTGGGCTCAGGGCTTGGCCTTTCTGCTTCCTCCAGCCAGCCCAGGCCTTGCTCAGCATTGCAGTTCCTGCTGCTGGGCCCCAAGCTCGCTCAGCTGATGTTGGAAAGGGACTTGGGGTACCTTGATCCCCTCAGGCAGCACATGGGAAAAAACAACAAACTTCTCAGGAGGGTGGAGAGCAAACTTTGAGTTGCAAACTTCAGAGAATAAGGTACTTGGGACATCTCTAAAGCAACATGGAATTACAGTAAATCACTTGACAAAGCACTGGTAGAGCAAACTGTAACCTGTCCAACTTCCAGTTCACCAGATTTCAAGAAGAGGACATCAGGAGAAGAGAGAGAGAGAGAGATCCACAGTCACCCTTGGATCCAGCGCCATCTCAGCTGCTGTGAGCTCCGGGGCTG
This sequence comes from Acrocephalus arundinaceus, assembly GCA_021534815.1. NCBI lineage: Eukaryota > Metazoa > Chordata > Aves > Passeriformes > Sylviidae > Acrocephalus > Acrocephalus arundinaceus. Next base: position 63,441 of record JAJEOU010002937.1, read on the forward strand.
TGGGATGTGTCAGTGTCACACCCGTGTCACAGCCTCACCTGCTCTGGTCCCTCTCACAGGTGGGGTTTTTAGGGAGCCAGGGGCTTGGCAGCTGCTTTGGGGCTGGACCAGAGGCTGCAGTGACTGGGGCTGGGGCAGTGACCGCCCCACCTACGCAGAACTTGCCCTGCCCCCCAAACACACCCTGCAGATGTCTGGGGCCATTCATCATTTCTCTGCTTTCCAGCACTGAGGCAACGGACTCTGGCTGCAGCTCTGAGCTCGTACCCAAGGCAGCCACCCCTGGCAATGGGACTCCATGGAGCTGCTCTCAGGAACCACCACAAGAGTTTGGGAGTACCCCAAAAAAGCCGCAGAGATGTGGGATACCCCAAAATCTCTTCAGGAATGTGGAATATCCAAAAACTCCCTCAGTAACAGGCTCGTCTCCCTTCATCATCCCCAAACTTTGGCTCTCTCATTCCAGACCCCGCCCCACCTCCCCAGTCCCAACCCCTGCTGGACATTAACACCCCCTTCCCAAGCTGTATTTCACCCATTTCACACCTCCCAAACCCCATCCCACCCATCCTGCCCCAACCAATGCCCACCTCACTCCTCCTGATTTCCATCCCACTTTACCCAATCCCCTTCCAACCCCATTCCACCCTGAAGGGCTCTGGAATCAAGTCATTTTGGGGTGGGATTGAGTGGTTTTTAGGTGACAGATCAAACCCTCTTGTCTCTTTGAGTGCCAAGAAATGGAGAAAACAACACCAAATATCCCCCAAACCCCCAAATCCTTCCAAGTATCTCTCTGAATCCCAGATTCCATTGAAACACTAGTTAAAAGTGAGACTTTGGATGCCTTTGATGAATTTGATTTTTACCCCAGTTATTTCTGTTTTAAAATAATGAAGGTGAATCAAAAGAATATTATGGACCACCAAGCTAAAGGACCACCAGCCCAGTGTCTTTCCCAACACAGATCACTGGGAATGTTGATCACCAGGATTCTGCCCATTCTGGATCCTCTGATTCTGGATGAAGTTGGAACAGTGGAGGGAGCTCTTCCTGCAGTCGGGGCGCTCGAAGGGCTTCCCTTACCGGTGCCTCCGTTGGTGTTGGGTCAAGTCAGAGCTCTGGGTGAAGCTCTTCCCACACTGGGGACACTCGTAGGGCCTCTCCCCAGTGTGGATGCGCCGGTGGGTGATGAGGTGGGAGTTGCGCTTGAAGCCCTTCCCGCAGTCAGGGCAGCAGAAGGGCCTCTCATCTGTGTGAATGCGCTCGTGCACAAGGAGATGGGAGCTGCTCCGAAACCTCTTCCCACAGTGGGAACACTCATAGGGCCTCTCCCCGGTGTGGATCATTTGGTGGATGATCAGTTGAGATCTCTGGTTGAAGCCCTTCCCACATTCCCCACACTTGTATGGCCTTTCCTCAGCATGGATGTTCTGGTGTCGGATCAAGTTGGATCTCTGGCTGAAGCTCTTCCCACACTGGGGACACTCGTAGGGCTGTTCCTTGGTGTGGATCCTCTGGTGGCAGATCAGGCTGGATCTCTGGCTGAAGCTCATTCCACATTCCCCACACTCGTAGGGCCTCTCCCTGGTGTGGATGCGCTGGTGGGTGACAAGGGTGGAGTTCTGTTTGAAGCCCTTCCTGCAGTGGGGGCAGCAGAAACGCCTCTCCTTTGTGTGAATCCATTGATGTGAAAAGAGATCTGAGCTGGTCTGAAACTCCTTCCGACACTTGGGACACTTGTAGGGCCTCTCCCCAGTGTGGATCATCTGGTGCTGGGTAAGACTGAAGCTCCGGCTGAAGCTCTTCCCACACTCCAAGCACTTGTAGGGCTTCTCCCCATCATGAAGCTGCTCATGGACCACCAGCTCTGAGCCCCAGATGAAGCTCTGTCCTCCTTCTTTGAACAGGGTGGGTATTTCCTCCTCAGAGCCACCTGGGATGGGTTTGGAGCCCCTCCTCATGCCGGATCGCCGGCTCTTTTCCTTACCGTGGGAGTTCTGTCCTATGGATCTGCTCAAAACAGCCTCTTCCACAAGGTTCTTCCAAGGGGATTTGTCCTCCGTGGTCTCCATCCTCAGCTCCTTGTCTGGGGTAGGAAGGACAAGGAGAGGATGAGATTTGCCTCCCTTCCAGAGGGAAGGAGAAGGAGATCCCCCCAATGCATTCCCGGCAGGACGGCGTTGGCAGCGGGGTTGTCCTGAAGCCGGAGGCCATGCTGGGCTGGGAGATGGGGCATGAGAGAGGGGGAAAGGGGCAGTAACTTCCTCCTCATCTGCCTAGCTCTCCTGAGACATGTTCCTCTTCTTCACAGCCTAAACTAAAAAATTAAAAATTAAACTAAAAATGCAAAAGTAAACAAAAAAAAAAACACTGACAGAGTCAGAATACAACCTGACACCTGGTTAGGCAGGGTGTTGGTAGCAGTCCAATCAAATCGTGGCTGCAGTCCTCCTGGAGTCACAGATGTGGTTTTGTTGAAGCAATGATCCTGTGGAAGGGTGTAGACGACTCTGAAGGTCCAGTGGTGGTGTAGATGGGTCTGGTGTTCCTCTGGGAATCCAGTGGAAACAGGCTGCTCCTGGTGTGTTAAATCTCAGGTTATATCCAGGTAGGAATGCTTGGCTCCTCCCCCTGGGTGGAGCATCTCACAATGGGATGATGGAATTTGATCAGTGATGCAGTGAGACTCAATGGCCCATTAACAGAAGATATCTCCCTGGAGGGAGTGTGGGTGGTGGAAGATATAAAGAGCATTGCCCCACCTGGTTTTAACAGATGGGAATAGAATTCAAAGTTTTGGTTACATCTTGCATTGCAACCCAAGACAATTGTTCAAATGCATATTCATTAAGATTTTAAATATTTAAACATTCATTTGAGTTCACATTTTAAGGAAATTGTTTATCTTAGTTTAACCTCTGACCTCATCGTCTTAGAGTACATGCCACAATGCAGATGTCATTTGGAGACTTTTGTATTTTATTTCTTCAAAAGGCCTCCTGGTCTGTGGTTTGGCAGTTATTGTTTGCCAAAGGGTCGGTGGTGGATTCTTCCTGGCCCTTTCAGTGTTATTTGCCCGGTTCTTTTCAATGTTATCATCCAGATGTTTTAGCCATTTTTACTTTCAATCAACATTAGCTATTTCACTATCGTCTGTCAGTTACAGAAATAAAGGCATTCGTTCTTATTTCACAACCATACTCACCTTTGCAAAAGTTAATGTTACAATACACAGCACATTTTAATATTTTAATATAATATAGTCTATTTTATAAAAACATCTTTAATATACTCTATTTTAATATTTTGCAAAAGCCTAAACTCTAATTTATGTATAACATAATATAAATAAATAATAAAAAATAACAAATACATATTTTAAATAGAATATTTTTCACACTAAAATATGCAATCTCCCCAGGCATCAGGCTATTAACCATAAAAGGCCAACAAATTATATTGTATCAAAATCAGTTCAAAAGAGATTACAAACTGTACATTATCCAAATAATTTGCAAAAGCCAATATATAACAGCCAAAGTCAAGAACTACACAATAATTTCTAACAGGTCTCCTGGCCTAACAGAACACCAGGACTGTGCTAAATTATCAGATTTAAGGAATTACAAGTAGGCATGGTAGGACTACTGAGAATACATGAAAAGTATATAAAGGAAAGGCAAAAATCATCTTGACAGGTTAAGATTGTCTTGGGTTAAAAAGTCACACAAAGGTGTAAAACAGAAAAATCCTCAATCTGTGCTCTGCAATATTCCACCAACCCCAAAAACTGCTGTAAATCCTCCTTTTATTTTTTGGTCTGGGCTAATGGTACTTGTCAAATTCCTTGTATTCCTTCTGGATTGATGTTCCATAACCCTCCAGTCAAAATTTGTCCCAGACATTTCCCCAAATATTCCCAAATATTTCACCTTTTTCTCTACCATCTCTGCCTTCTTTTAAGACACTCCAAGGCCATCTTTTTAGCAAGGAAATTAAGCAGCTTCCCAAAAAAAATGCTTCATCAGCCACCTTTTCCTGCTCCCCCAATAAAAGCAAATCTAATTCAAATTCTACTTCAAAATCTAATTATAATTCTAAATGCACCATCTGAATTCTCAAGGGTTCGGTAAATTCTCTTCATATTTCCTGTGTCATTTCTCACTGCTATTAATTTGCATTCCCAATTCAGCCATCAAATCCCTTCCCAGTAAATTACACTCAAAATTAGGAACAAAGTGGAATTTGTGCATTTCAAACCTATCCCCCACCTCTGCTAAAGTGCACTCGCTCATCCTTTCCACTCACCCCTTGAATAATCCCAGATCTTTTTGACAATTTTCCCTCTTTAGGGATAAAATTTAAAGTTTCAGGATAAAAATTTACCAATCCATCTTCATTGTCTGCTGGACTTCTATCTGTCCATGATCCCATTGTCTCCCCTGTCAACTCCTCTCTCTCCTTTCTCTTTTCTCTTTCTTCCACACAAACCTAACTTTACACTTTCTACACCTTTCCTCCCAATTTTCTTCCCCAATTTCCCAACTCCGGGGAGCCGGCTCCCTTCTTCCATACAAGAGATGCTTCTGTAATTCACTTCTTATCCTCAGCCACTCTCCTCTTACTCTAGCATTGTCTGCTCCTTCATCATCTGCCAAATTGTTTATCGCTGCTCTTTCCAGTCTAAGACCAACCCCAACCCTGGGGGCTCCAATCCTGGGGAATCCAGCCCTGGGAGATTCTAAACCCAACCCTGGCTGTCGAGTTTAGGGGGTTGTTATGGGTTAACAATATTTAAATTTTTGTTAAAGAGGAATATAGAATACTGCCCTGTCAGGACTTTGGACTTGCTTTAGAGGGGGAAGATGCCTATCAGGGACTTGTTCTCAGCTATTGGCCTGCGGTCTGGCCACTGAGAGAACTGATGCGACTTTTGGAAATACCCATGTAAAAAGCAGAGACTTTGCAGGGACCTCCCTCTTGGCCCTCCGCCTCGACAGAGGGAAGAGGCCTGTCCTGGCTCCCTCCCGGCGGGGATGGGGCTGGGCCGGGCCAGGCCGGGTCTCCGGGAGCCGCTGCCTTGCCTCGGAGCGGTGCCAGGCCGGCTGAGCTCCTTTCTTCCCCCGGCTGCCCGCAAAGGAGAAGCTGCGCTGGTAACACCCAGCCGAGCCTGGGCTGCCCCACGCTGCCGCAGGGCCGAGGGAGATGCCCTCGGGCCTCCTTCCCCCTCTGGAAGCGGTGCCAAGCCCAGGCTGGCTGTTCCTACCTCTTTGAGACCAAAGGGTAGAGAGAGGGAAGAAAGACCAGCTGAGCAAAGGATTTTTCGCTGCTGTCTCTGAACCTTTCTCTCATGGCGTGGCTCCAAGATTTTTGCTGCACCTGCCAGGCAGAGCCCACATGACTTTCTGCAGTCCTGGCGAGAATGTTAACTCTTTCTTGACACAGATTGAGATATTTTAAAACTCTAACTCTCTTCACAGAGAGAGAAAAGGCTGAATTAAAGAGATGTAAAGGGACATATGAAGATACCAGAGTCAGGAAAAGAAGAGTGATTTCTCAGGCAGGAGAGATGACGAGTTGCCTCAGTTTTTAGGCATAAAAAACATGAGTTTTAGTAACAGACTGTCTTGTGACTTGCTAGAAATTTCCTTTAAATCACAGACAATATGACTGGGGAAATACTTTGTAGATTTTTGAGCAAAGGGAGGGTTTTTTTGTGATTTACTGAGTGAATGTTGAATTAGAAACTGTAATGTGATCTTAGAAGATGTTTTTACAGAGAGAGATAAGAAGAAGCCTTTTGTGTCCAGGAAGAATTGAGAGGATATCTCTGCTCCTTAAGATAAGAAATCCTTTGCTTGTGAAAGTGAGCATTTTTAAACAGAGAAACTCCAGTGTGAGTCTATGGCCCAGTATGTAGTCATGGGAAGGCTACGTGATTTGGGAAGACTACAAAATTGCAGAAGTTTTTAGGCAGGCTGCTTTTTGTAGGGGCTAAAACCACAAAAGAGACTGCGTCTTTAGTAGAAGTTACCTAACACATCAAGAGATATACTTCTCTCTCTCAAAGACTGAAGGAAAGACTTATTTTTTAAGTGGTACTGACCTGAAGCTCTGAGTTTTGTCTCTTTATGTTGCACGTAGGAAAGTAGACTGTTGGGGGCGGGGAGGAGAGTGTTTTAAAGGTTTCATTTTGATTCTACTTTTTAACTTTTTCTTTTCATGTGTTAATAAATCTACCTGTTTTCATCCTTAAGTTAAGCCTGTTTTGCTCCTGTTCTCATAATCATATTTCACAGAAAAGAAAGATTTTTAGACCACTACACTAAATTTGACAAAAAAAAATTCAGCAAACATGAAACCACTACAACCTCCCAAACACCAAGATTCAGCCCTGAAAATGCCTCCAATGATTTCCCATCTCTTATCTCTCCCATTTCGTGTTCAGGGTGTTTCCCCCTGTCCCTGCTGCTGGGGGTCATGCTTGTATTCAGGGACAGCCATCTACTTTGCCCCACCCTCCCCAGGCTGCTGGGAGTCCCAGCAATCTGAAAAGTTCCTCCCTTTTCCCCCTCCCCATTTAGGGATGCTGGGGGATTTGGAGGTCCCGGGGTCCCTTCTCCCCTTATTCTCTGCTTTGGGGTGCAGGTGGTCCAAGGAGTACTCCCTGCCCACCTCTAGGGTGTTGAAAGTCCCACGAATCACGTGAATCTTGCCTCTCTGGGCTCCCCACTTTGGGGTCCTTGGGGACACAGAGCTCTGCTCCTCAAGGCTGCCTATGCCATCAGCCACCACTGGGACCCCCCAAGGTCCCCCCAAGGGGCATTTTCCACTCAGCTTTGGAGTTCTTCATCCACCAAATATCCTCCCTGCAAAAAACCCAACTCAGCGCCCCCCCAAGATATCTGAGCCGAGCTCCCTGTCTGTGTGGGAAAGACAGGTGTCTGCTAAGGAAGTCAGGAGCCTCCCTTGAAATGGGAAATATAAACCCCCTCCCTCTGAATTATAATTCACATCATATATAACTCACATACTGTGAGTGACTGGGAACACAGAAGGGGTGACTGGGACCATAAAAGGGGCAACTGGGACTATAGAAGGGGCAACTGGGAGCAACTGGATGAAAGTGGGAAGAACCTGGACCATGCTGGGGGCAAACTGCATCATAATGGGGAAGGACTGGCAGTGACTGGGCTCATAATGGGAGTGCCGAGGAAACTGGAACCACACCAGGGGGGCAACTGGGCTGATACTGGGAGCAGCAACTTCTGGCACTGTGACCCGCAAACCCTTTTCCTGGCCACCCCACCTCTCCCAGGCCCACCATTTTCTTTGGGCCTGAGAGCCCTGGACTCCTACTCCTGCCTTTCCCAGCACCCTGCCCCTCCTTCCCATATCACTGAGGACACTTGGGACCCCTATTCCCAGCCATCCTGGGTTTTTCCACCTTTTTATGGGAATGGGGACACCGGGGAACCTTGAAGCTCCCTTTCCTGACTAAATGGATCCTTTTAAGCCCACCTATCTCACATCTACCCAACCCTACCATCCCGTTTTGTAATCCTAGAACCCCCAAACCCCGTTCCCTGCTCTCCCAGCTCTCCCTGTTCCCCCTTTCCTTCACCCGTGACCCCCCAGACCCCAAATCTCCGTGTCCCCCCAGTTCTCCTCTCCCTGCGGTCCCTGCCCGTGGCGATGTCAGAGCCCGGCCCGGGGTTCCCCCCAGTTCCTGTCCATGGGGTCCCTGGATGGGATCCCCTTCCAGCGCCGCCACAGCCAGCGGGGCCGGGCGGAGCCGCAGCCGCCGGGGATGGCGGCCGGAGGCGAGCCGGGATATTGGGATGGCCGGAGCCGGCACAAGGAGCGGCACCGGCACGGGGCCAGCAGGGAGCTGCAGATGCTGCAGGAGCGGCACAGCCAGAGCGGGGCTCAGGGCGGGGAGCCGGGGCTGGGGGATCTGTGGGGCTGCCATGGCACTTGTGGGACTGCAGTGGGGATCCGTGGGGCTGGGCCGGGATCTGGGGCGCTGGGATGTGCATCCATGCGGATCCAAGGGGCTGGGATGAGGCTCTGTGGGTCTTCATCAGACTCTGGGGCTGTGTGGGGCTGGAATGGGGCTCTGTGGAGCTGGGACACAATTCCATGGGTCTCTGTGGGTCCAATCCCTCCCCAGGTCTCTACAGCTGCAGGAGGTTTCCGGATGTGACCTCCTGTCCCACAGGAGTGTCCATAGATCCAATCAGCTCGGCTCTGACAGGCGGGAATTCCTCTCCTTCCAGCTGGGATCCGGGGGATTCGTGGTGGCCGACGGCGCTGCCCAGGTCACCAAGAGGCGCTGGGAACAGGATGAGATGGAGGCTGAGGAATGAACAAATCCCCTGGGGCACACCTGCCTGGAATGTCTCTGGGAATATGTCAGATATGAGTGGGAAGTGCTGGAGAGTAAAGGTGGGGAGGGTAGAATTCCCATGGGAATGTGGAATTTGGAAATCTGGGATTTGGGAGGGCAAAATTTGGGAACATGGGAATTCCCATGGGACCTCCATAGATGGATGTCACTGCTGTCCCATTCCCATGGGAATTCTCTAGATGGATTTCACTGCCATGCCATTCCCATGGAATTCATGGGCAGATCTCATCCCCATCCCACTGCCATGGAAACTCCAATCCTCTTCCCCCCCAGACCCCTTCTGGGGGTTGCCCTGTTCTTTGCTGTCCTCACCCCCCACAAGACTCCTGAGGGCTCTTCAATGACCCACCCAGTCCCCCCAAATTCATTTTGGGTCCCCCCTCATCTCCCCACAGGGATTGTTGGGAGTCCCCTGTGTCCCTTTCCCATGACTTTGGGGTCCCCCCAGACCTTTCCATCTGCTGCAGGCAGGGGGGCACCAGCACTCGGCCCCTCCCCTGTTTCTGTCCCCCTGTGATGGTGGGGGTGGGGCTGAGTGTTGGTGCCCCCCTCTGCCTGCAGCAGATGCAGCAGTGAGGGGAGTTCAGGGGGTCCCTGAGCATTTGGGATCCCCTGGGATTTGGGGTGACCCCTCAGGCCTCCAGGATCTCCCTGAAAACGCTGACACTGCCCGTGCACAGTGAGAAGGGTCAGACCTGGCACGGGGTCCGCAGCTCTGTCACCAGCATGGCCCAGGTATCCCCAAAACCTCCCAGGATAACTCAAATCTTTCTGGGACACCCCAACCTCCCCAGGATCACAAAAACATTCCTGGAATCTCCAAAAAACTCCTCAAGAATGCAAAAAGCCATACAGACTCCCTCCCAAGCCCTCTCAGGGCATAAAAAATTCCCACAGGACCTCCCAACACCCCTGTCAGACCCCCTTGACAAGGTTCATACCTGGCACGGGGTCCCCATCTGTTTTAGCAGCAGGTACCCAAAAAAAGCCCTGGGATTCCCCTGGGATCACCTAATCCCCCCCTTCAGGACCCCTGAAAAACCCTTGGGAACCTCCAAAATTGCACCATGACCCAAAAAACCCCCGGGATCTGCAAAACCCTCTCCAGGAACCCCTCATGCATGTTTACACCCAACAGGGGGTTCACATCACAATCATCAGCATCGCCCAGGTACACCTGAATCCTTCTGAGACCTACAAACCCCTCTTGCAACCCCTAAACCCTTCTGGGACCCCCAAACCCTCCTAGGACCCCCAAATGCCCCCAGGGCGCCCTACTGGGATCAATGGGAATGGTGTTGCTCTTTTAAAGGCAGTTATAGCAGGACCCAACAAGAGTGGGGGCTCTCAAAGCAGCTGTCTTGGTTTTGAAGGACAGTTGTCTGCCAGGGAGAGCTGGAGCTTCCCTTGGAATGGGGAATGTCACCCGCCTCCCCTCCAAAATATTATAATTTTGCAATTAGGGGCGTTCAAAGATATGGGAATAGGAGTAACAGTTCTTTAATAGGAAGAAGAAAAGCAACAACAACAACAAATACAAGTGCAGTAGTACAAAGACAAGCAAGCAAAACTGAAATCCTGGAAAAAATCCTGACAGAGTCAGGGATATGACCTGACACCCTGTTGGTCAGGTATTGGAAGCAGTCCAAATAAATCCTAGGTGAGGTTCTGTGGGGTACAGATAATGGAGTAGGAAAAGTCCAGTGGTGGTGAGATGGGTCTGGTCTTCCTCTGGTGGAAAAACCAGATGCCTGCTGTTCCTGACTATCACTTTTTATCCAGGTAAGAACCGTTGGCTCCCACACATGGGGTGGAGCATCTCCCAATGGGATGATGTAATGTGTCATGTCCTTGATGAGCCTTAATGGCCCATTAGCAGAAGGTATCTCCCTGGAGGATGGACAGGAGGTAAAGGAGATAAGAAACACTGCCACACCTGGTTTTAACAGCTGGCCCATTATCAGAAGGCATCTGCCCCCCTTCCCCCTGGAGTTACAAGAGATAAGGAAATATCTGCTTTTACAACAGATGAAATTGAATACAAACCTCTTGGCTACCCAACCCAAGACACAGTCCCTTCCAGTGGATGCCAGTATGGTCCCAGCGTACCCCAGCATGGGCCCAGTTTTCCCTACTGTGATCCCAGTAGGATCCCAGTTCCCCCCTGCATAGTCCCAGTTGCTCCCTGTTCCTCCCAGTGTGTTTCCAGTTGCTCCAAGTTGCCCCTAGTCCAGTCCCAGTCACTCCAGAAATGATCCCAGTGCCTCCCAGCACGGTCCCAGTTTTTCCGAGTATCCCACAGTGTAGACCAGCCCCTCCAACCTGCTCACAGCAGTTCCCAGCATGGTCCCACTTCTCCCCAGTGTGCCAGTTTGAAAACAAAACCAACAGGAGATCCCAAGTAAGAACTGTTCCATGACCCATTTCTCAGAACTCTGGGGGGATATCTTCTGATAATGGGCCAGCTGTTTAAACCAGGTGGTGCAGTGTTTCTTATCTCCTTCACCACCTGTCCATCCTCCAGGGAGATATCTTCTGCTAATGGGCCATTAAGGCTCATCAAGGACATGACACATTACATCATTACATTGGGAGATGCTCCACCCAGTGTGTGGGGGGGCCAACCGTTCCCACCTGGATAAAAACTGAGACTCAGGAACAGCAGGCATCTGTTTTTTTCCACCAGAGGAAAAAGACCTGACCCATCTCACCACCACTGGACTTTTCCTACTCCATTATTTGTACCCCACAGAACCTCACCTAGGATTTATTTGGACTGCTTCCAACACCCTGACCAACAGGTCGTATCCCTGACTCTGTCAGGATTTTTTTCCAGGACTTCTGTTTGCTTACTTGCTTGTCCTTGTATTGCTGCATTTTTATTTTGGTGTTTTTGTTGTTGTTGTTTTTAACTCATATTAAAGAATTGTTATTGTTATTCCCATATCTTTGCCTGAAGGCCCCAGATTGCAAAATTATAATAATTAGGAGGGGAGGGGGATTACATTCTCCATTCCAAGGGAAGCTCCAGCTCTCCCTGGCAGACAACTGTCCTTCAAAACCAAGACAGCTGCTTTAAGAGCCCCTGCTCTTGTTGGGTCCTGCTATAACTGCCCTTAAAAGAGCAACACCACTCCCATTGATTCCTGTACGGAGCCCTGGGGGCGTTTGGGGGTCCCAGGTGGGGTTTGGGGGTCCCAGGTGGAGTTCGGGAGTCCCAGAAGGCTTTGGGGGTCACAAGAGGGGTTTGTAGGTCCCAGAACAGTTCAGGGGTGCCTGGGTGATGCTGATGATGGTGATGTGGACCCCGTGCTTGGTGTAAACATGCATGAGGGGTTCCTGGGGAGGATTTTGCAGATCCCGGGGGTTTTTGGGGTCATGGTGCAATTTTGGAGGTTCCCAAGCGTTTTTCAGGGGTCATAAAGGTGGGGATTAGGTGATCCCAGGGGGATCCCAGGGCTGTTTTTGGGTACCTGCTGGTGACAGACATGAGGACCCCGTGCCAGGTATGAACCTTGTCAAGGGGGTCTGATGGGAGTGTTGGGAGGTCCTGTGGGAATTTTGATGTCCTGAGAGGGTTTGGGGGGGAGTCTGTATGGCTTTTTGCATTCTTGAGGAGTTTTTTGAGGGTCCCAGGATGTTTTTGTGATCATGAGGAGGTTGGAGTGCCCCAGGGGGGTTGGGGGATCCCAGGAGGTTTTGGGGGTACCTGGGCAATGCTGTTAAAAGAGCTGGAGACCCTGTGCCAGATCTGACCCGTCTCACTGTGCACAGGCAGTGTCAGCGTGTTCAGGGAGATCCTGGAGGCCTGAGGGGTCACATCAAATCATAGGAGACCCCAAATGCTCAGGAACCCCTTAATTTCCCTCACCACTGGATCTGCTGCAGGGAGGGGGGCACCAGCACTCGCCCCCACCCCCCATCACAAGGGGCAGAATGGGGGAGGGGCACGGACAGGTCAGGGGGGCTCCAAAGTCCTGGGGGAGGGGACATGGGGGGACTCCCCGTGGGGGATGAGGGGGTGCCCAGGAGGAATTTAGGGGGGCTGGGCGGGTCATGGGGAACCCCCAGGTGTCTTGTGGGGGATGAGGAGGGCAAAGAACAGGGTAACCCCCAGGAGGGGTTTGGGGAGGAAGAGGATTGGAGTTTCCATGGCAGTGGGATGGGGATGAGATTTGCCCATTGAATTCCATGGGAATGGGATGGCAGTGAGATCCATCTAGAGAATTCTCATGGGAATGGACAGCAGTGGGATCCCTCTATGGAGGTCCCATGGGAATTCCCACATTCCCAAATTTTGTCCTCCCAAATCCTGTATTCCCAAATCCCAAATTCCCATGGAAATTCTACCCTTCCCACCTTTATGCTCCAGTGCCTCCCACCCATATCTGACATATTTCCAGAGACATTCCAGGCAGGTGTGCCCCAGGGGATTTGTTCAATCCTCAGCCTCCAACTCATCCTGTTCCCTGCGCCTCTTGGTGACCTGGGCACCCAGGAATGCACTGGATCCCAGCTAGAAGGAGAGGAATTTCCGTCTGTCAGAGCTGAGCCGATCGCATCTGCGGATGCTTCTGTAGGACAGGAGGTCACAGCCAGAAACCTCCTGCAGCGTGTGGAGACCTGGGGAGAGATTGGACCCACCGAGACCCCCAGAATTGTGTCCCAGCCCCACAGAGTCCCATTCCAGCCCTACGGAGCCCCAGAGTCTGATGGAGACCCACAGAGTCTCATCCCAGCCCCTTGGATCTGCATGGATGCACATCCCAGTGCCCCAGATCCCGGCCCAGCCCCACGGATCCCCACTGCAGTCCCACAAGTGCCATGGCAGCCCCACAGATCCCCCAGCCCCGGCTCCCCGCCCTGAGCCCTGCTCTGGCTGTGCCGCTCCTGCAGCATCTGCAGCTCCCTGCTGGCCCCGTGCCGGTGCCGCTCCTTGTGCCGGCTCCGGCCATCCCAATATCCCGGCTCGCCTCCGGCCGCCATCCCCGGCGGCTGCGGCTCCGCCCGGCCCCGCTAACTGTGGCGGCGCTGGAAGGGGATCCCATCCAGGGACCCCATGGACAGGAACTGGGGGAACCCCGGGCCGGGCTCCGACAGCGCCACGGGCAGGGACCGCAGGGAGAGGAGAACTGGGGGGACATGGAGATTTGGGGTCTGGAGGGTCATGGGTGAAGGAAAGGGGGAACAGGGAGAGCTGGGAGAGCAGGGAAGGGGGTTTGGGGGTTCCAGGATTAAGAAAAGGGGATGGTAGGGGTGGGTAGATGTGGGATAGATGGGGTTAAAAGGGTCCATTTAGTCAGGAAAGGGAGCTCCAAGGTTCCCCAGTGTCCCTGTTCCCATCAAAAGGTGGGAAAACCCAGGATGGCTGGGAATAGGGGTCCCGAGTGTCCTCAGAGATATGGGAAGGAGGGGCTGGGTGCTGGGAAAGGCAGGAGTAGGAGTCCAGGGCTCCCAGGGCCAAAGAAAATGGTGGGCCTGGGTGAAGTGGGGTGGCCAGGAAAAGGGTTTGGGGGTCCCAGTGACAGAAATGGCTGCTCCCAGTATCAGCCCAGTTGCCCTCCCATGTGGTTCCAGTTTCCTCGGCATTCCCATTATGAGCCCAGTCACTGGCAGTCCTTCCCCATTATGATGCAGTTTGCCCCCAGCATGGTCCAGGTTGCGCCCACTTTCATCCACTTGCTCCCAGTTGCCCCATGTCTAGTCCCAGTCACTCCCAGTATGATGCCAGTCTCTCCCAGCACGGTCCCAGTCATGCCCAGTTGCCCACAGTGCAGACCAGTCACTCCAACCTGCTCACAGCAGTTCCCAGCATGGTCCCACTTCTCCCCAGTGTGCCAGTTTGAAAACAAAACCAACAGGAGATCCCAAGTAAGAACTGTTCCATGACTCATTTCTCATAACTCTGGGGGGATATCTTCTGTTAATGGGCCTGCTGTTCAAACCAGGTGGTGCAGTGTTCTTTATCTCTTCCACCACCCACACTCCCTCCAGGGAGATATCTTTTCTTAATGGGCCTTTGAGTCTCACTGCATCACTGATCAAATTCCATCATCCCATTGTGAGATGCTCCACCCAGGGGGAGGAGCCAAGCATTCCTACCTGGATATAACCTGAGATTTAACACACCAGAAGCAGCCTGTTTCCACTGGATTCCCAGAGGAACACCAGACCCATCTACACCAGCACTGGACCTTCAGAGTAAAACTGCACCCTTACACAGGATCATTGCTTCAACAAAAGCACATCTGTGACTCCAGGAGGACTGCAGCAACGATTTGATTGCACTGCTACCAACACCCTGCCTAACTGGGTATCAGGTATTCTGACTCTGTCAGTGTTTTTTACTACTGCATTTTTAGTTTTATTTACTTACTAAAGAACTGGTTTTCCCATATCTTTGGAATGAGAGCCCGCTTATTTCAAAATTAAAGGAGGGGGTTTATGTTTTCCCTTTCAAGGGAGGCTCCTGCCTTCCTTAGCAGACACCTGTCTTTCCAAACCAAGACAGGGTGCTTGACCCAGATGTTCTGGGAGGTCCCCGAGTTGGGGTTTTCTTTGAGGGGGATATTTGAAGAATGAAGAACTGCAAAGTTGAGTGGAAAATACCCCTTGGGGACACTGGGGGGTCCCTGTGGCAGCTGTCAGACGAGGCAACCTGGAGGAGCAGAGCCCTGTGTTTCCCAGGACCCCAAAGTGGGGAGCCCAGAGAGGGGGAGTGCCCGTGATTTGTGGGGACCTCAACGTCCTGGAGATGGACAGGGGGGAATCCTTGGACCCCTTGCACCCCAAAACAGAGAAAAACGGGAGAAGGTACCTCAGGGACACCAAAATCCCCCAGCATCGCTAAGTTGGGAGGTGGAAAAGGGGGGAATTTTTTGTATTCCTGGGACTCCCAGCAGCCTGGGGAGGGCAGGGACTGAGTTGATGGGTGGCTCTCAATGCAAGGTGACCCCCAGCAGCTGGGACAGAGGGGACCCCTGAACACCAAAGGGGAGAGACCAGGGATGGGGAACTCCTTGGAGGCATATTCAGGGCTGAATCTTGGTGTTTGGGATGTTTATCTGGGCCCCAAATGTCTGGTGGCTTCTAGAGATGGACTTGGGCAGAGCAACATTTACACTCAATGTGCTTATCCTTGTTTTTCCCCAAACCAGGATTTCCCATTCCAAACCTTGGCCAGATGGAGGTGGAAGCTGTGAGGAAGAGGAAGATGAGCCGGGACAGCCAGGCAGGTGAGGAGAAAGTCACTGCACCTTTCCCCCTCTCTCCTGCCCCATCTCCCAGCCCAGCATGGCCCTGGCTGGAGGAGAACCCCACTGCCAGTACGGTTCCTACAGGGATTCACTGGGGGGATCTCCTTCCCCTTCCCTCTGGCATGGAGGAAATTCCATCTCCTCTTTGTTCTTTCTCCCCCAGACAAGGAGCTGAGCATGGAGATCAAGGAGGGCAAATCCCCACAGAAGAACTTCATGGAAGAGGCCGTTTTGAGTGGCTCCCTGGAACAGGACTCCAACAGGGAGGAAAAGCCCCAGACATCCCACAGGAGAAGGGCTCCAACCCATCCCAGGCTTCTCTGAGGAGGTAGGACCACCCTGTGCCAGGAACGTGGCCAGAGATCGAGCCAGAGCTCAGACCTGGTCGTTCATGAACAGCTTCATGACAGGGAGCAGTCCTATGAGTGCTTGCAGTGTGGGAAGAGCTTTAGCAACAACTCCAGCCTGATCCGCCACCAGAGGATCCACACTGGGGAACGGCCCTACGTGTGTGGGGAATGTGGGCAGGGCTGCAGAGACAGCTCCAACCTGATTGTCCACCTCAGGACCCACACTGGGGAGAGGCCCTATGAGTGTGGGGAATGTGGGAAGGCTTCAGCA
>JAJEOU010002937.1:79755-118451 GCA_021534815.1 Acrocephalus arundinaceus
GAGGAGAAGATTACATCCCAGTTGTCACCAGCAAGCATTCTGTCATTCCAGTTCCTCCCAGGGCATCCCCAGTAGGCTCCCAGCATGGGCCTGGTAGCTCCCAGTAACCCCTAATCAGGGTCCAATCACATCCCTTTAATCCCAGCCTGATGCCAGTAACTCCCAGTATGAATAATTGGCTCCAAGTGTGATGCCAGTTTCTGCCTCTAAATACCAGTATGACCCCAGTAGCCTCCAGTATGATCCTCATAGTTCCCAGTCTCTCCCAGTATATCTCAGTCACCCCCAGCATGCTCCCAGTCATTCCCAGTTCCCTCCCAGTTACTTACAGTGTGATTCCAGTTACTCCCAGTGTGATTCCAGTCAATCCCAGCAGGAGTCCAGCACCCTCAGTGTGACCCCAGTCTCAACCAGCATGAACTCAGCTGCTTCCCACTGTGATCCCACTATGAACCCAGTTGCTGCCAGAATAGTCCAATTGTTCCAGTTCCTGCCAGTATGATCCCAATTGTCCCTAGAATAGTCCCAGTCCCTCTCAGCATTGTCACATGCACTCCCAGTTTTCCCCAGCAGGGTCCCAGCTGTTCCCAATGTGGTTCCAGTCTGCCACTATGCTTACAGACACTGCCAGTATATCCCAGTAGATCCCAGTAAGGTTCTGGTTACCTCAGAATGATCCCAGTCTTTCCCAGTTCCTCCCAGTTGCCTCCAGTATGATCCCAGTTTTCCACTTGTAGTCTGAATCCCCTCAGCTTTTGTCCCAGTCCCTTAAAGTGATCCCAGTGCTCCAATGTGTCCACATTTTCCTCCCAACAGTAGCTCCCAGTAACCCCCAGTCAGGATCTGTTCACACCCATTGTAATCCCAGTGGCTCCCAGGATGAACCCAGGAGGACCCAGTCACCCCAGTTTGGTTCCAGTCACCCCCAGTTTGACCCCAGTCACTCCCAGATACTCCCAGTATTATTCCAGTCATGCACAGAGTGACTGCCTGTAACTCCCACTTTGAGCCCAGTTGCTCCCAGTCACCTCCAGCATGGTTCCAGTCCCAGCCAGCGCCTTGCCAGTCACTCCCAGTCTGGTTCCAGTATGATCCCAGTATGACCCCAGCATGGGCACAGCTGCTCCCATTTACCCCCACTGTGGTTTCCATCTCTCCCAGTAAATCCCAGTTGGTCTGAGCATGCTCCCAGTCACTCTCAGTTGTCCTCAGTTTCTTCCAGCTTGATTCCAGTTGCTCCCAGTTACTCCCAGCAATCCTCAGTGCAGTCCCAGTTGCTTCCAGTATGATCCAGTATGATCCAGTCCCTCAAGCATGGGCCCCGCCTCCCATTGTGCTCCCAGTAGGATCCCATCTCCCCCAGGCACCTTGCAGAGCCCCAGCCATGCTGTTTGCCCCCAGCCTGCCCACGGCCAGCCTGGGGCTGCTCCCGGGGCTTTTCTGTGCTCAGCATTGGCCTGGGCAAAGTGTTCTGGAGAGAGCCTGGGCAAGGAGCCTGCAGCCCCCAGGCCCTGGCTGAGGCGTCAGCGCTGCCCAGCAGTGCCCATGGCCTGTCCCTGCTGCAGCCCCGGCACTGCCACCCCCAGCACTGTGCCCGGCCCGAGAGCACTCAGCCCTACAGCAACACCAGGGCCAGCAGGGCAGCGGGGCAGGTCCACGCAGCAGCACTGGCAACACCAAGGGCTGCTGCTGCTGCTGCTGGCACAGCTGCTGTGCCAGCACTGATCTGCCCCCAGCTCTGCACACAGACATTGCTGCTGCAGCTGCAGAGAAGGGAACCAAAGGGGATCTCTGCAGAAAACTTGGCTGGGAGATCACTGAGTTCCTTTAAAGCCACCAAGAGTGCAGCCTCTCATTGACACAGTCTGTGGCCACAGGGAAAGTTGAGAGAAACAAAATGAGAAAATGGCACAAGGAATGGTTTCACCATGTGGATAATAGTAAAAAAAGTAAAACAAAGGAAAAATACCCCACAACCAAACCAACAAGAAGTATCAAACATGGCTTTTATTACAAGTGAATGCAGAAACTGGGGAGCAGTTTAATGTTCCTGAAACCATCCAGTCATCAGTCTCCACACTGCAGCCTTGAGCTCCTGGTTCCTCAGGCTGTAGATGAGGGGTTCAGGGCTGGAGGCACCACCGAGTACAGAACTGACAGGGCCAGATCCAGGGATGGGAACGAGATGGAGGGGAGCTTCAGGTGAGCAAATATGCCAGTGCTGAGGAACAGAGAGACCACAGCCAGGTGAGGAGGCAGGTGGAAAAGGCTTTGTGCCGTCCCTGCTCCAAGGGGATCCTCAGCACAGCCCTGAAGATCTGCACATAGGAGAAAACTATGAACACAAAACAACCAAATACAAAACAGGCACTAACTGCAATGAGCACAAGTTCCCTGAGGTAGGATTGTGAGCAGGAGAGCTTGAGGATGTGTGGGATTTCACAGAAGAACTGGCCCAGGGCATTGCCATGGCACAGGGCAGGGAAAATGTATTGGCCGTGTGCAGAAGTGAATAGAAAAATCCACTTGCCCAGGCAGCTGCTGCCATGTGGGCACAAGCTCTGCTGCCCAGGAGGGTCCCGTAGTGCAGGGGTTTGCAGATGGACACGTAGCGGTCGTAGCACATGATGGTCAGCAGGAAATACTCTGCTGAGATGAAGAAGATAAAGAAAAAGAGCTGTGCAGCACATCCTGTGTAGGAGATTGTTGTGGTGTTCCAGAGGGAATTGTGCATGGCTTTGGGGACAGTGGTGCAGATGCAGCCCAGGTCGGTGAGGGCCAGGTTGAGCAGGAAGAAGAACATGGGGCTGTGCAGGAGGTGGCCGCAGGCTACGGCGCTGATGATGAGGCCGTTGCCCAGGAGGGCAGCCAGGGAGATGCCCAGGAAGAGGCAGAAGTGCAGGAGCTGCAGCTGCCGCGTGTCTGCCAATGGCAGCAGGAGGAAGTGGCTGATGGAGCTGCTGTTGGACATTTGCTGTGGCTGGGCATTGGGTACTGCCATGGAGGATAGTACAGGAAGAGTTAGCGGAGATACCTGTAACCAAAATCAAAGCCATTTCCCATACACCCTACTCTGGAACACACAGACACCTGTAAATGTTGAACCATTACTTTGATGATCATCTGTGTCCCTTTAAATATTGAGTGATTCTGTGATTACAATTCCTGTTCTGCTTCTCTTATCCTCCTGTTGCCTATAATCAAAAAAGAAAATAAACCCTTTTAAAATGTTATAAGAATAAAGTAACAAGCAAACTTTTATTGGAAACTTCCAGGTGTCCCAAAAGGGATGGCGTACACCCAGCCCCTCAGTTCAGCAACCTTTTCAAGTTTATTAATTAACATATTTTAAAGGATTATCCAAAAGGTAATTCATTTGCCCCAGTTACTCACTCCTGGGTCAACCCATTGGAGTATGGCAAAGGGCTTCTTTGCATCCGTTTTTGTTATGACTGCTCACACTCTGGTTTAAAACCAAAATGTTCTTCTTGTAGGCACTCTTCCTGATAATAAGACTATACAGTATTTAAGGAATGAATTTAGGTCTGTTAATTGTTCTAAAATCGAAGAGAAAGGGTAAGAAACATACTAGAGTTAATTAAGAATTATACATATATAATTATGTAAAAGTAGTTGAATAGAGTTAATTAACAATAAAGTTTTAAAATTATATAACAGTAGTAACAGAGTTAAAAAAAAGAGAAAAATATATAAAAAGCAAGAATCTTTTTGTCATCACCCCGAACATTCCCATCCTTCATCATGCAGGAAGATGAAAACACTCTCAGGAAAGCTCCGGATCCTTACAGCAATGCCAGGCTACCTTCTTTGGCAAGTGTCCTCCGCAGCTGTGCCCAGGCTGGTGTGGAGCTGGGAGCAGCCCTGCCCCACACAGCCCCTCTCAGCAGCAGCAGCAGCAGCAGCAGCAGCTGCCCTGCTCAGGGTGGCTCCTTCCCCCCACAGCTTCTCCCCAGCGCTGCAGCAGCTCCCCGGGCCGGCTGAGAGCTGTCCCTGGCAGGCAGCAGAGTCCCTGGGCCAGCACAGCGCCCTGGGCTGCAGGACCCTGCTCTGCACCACAGCCCTGGGCACCCCTGGCTGCAGCCCCGGCTGCTCAGCCCTGCAGCAGAGCCTGGCCCCAGGGAGCTGCCTTGTGCTGGGCCTGGGCTGGGGCATCAGGGAAACTCAGCCCTGCCCTAGGGCCACATCCCTGCCCTGCAGCAGCTCCCAGAGTGCTCCTGGAAGGTGCTCCAAGCTGGGCATGTGGCAGCTTCAGGAGATCCCTGCAGGAGCTGCAGCTTCTCTTCCCCAGCCAGAGAGTGACTGTTTGCAAGCCTGGGAGGATTTCTCCTGCAGTGAGCCCTGAGTGAGCTCTGCTCTGTGCTGCCAGCCCAGGCTGAGCTGAAGCCCTGTGTGCCTGTGTGCTGTGCCCGGGGTGGCTGCAGGCAGTGCCCCAGCCCTGCTGGGCTGGCAGAAAAGCTGCTCATCCAGAGAAATGTGTTTTTAAGCTCTTCTTGGTTACCAGGATCTCCCTCTGGATGATGAGCTCAGCCCAGCTCAGCAGCACAGACACAGCACAAGGACTTTAATGACCCTCTCAGGGCTTTGTGCTGAGGCCCTGAACATCAGTCCCTGAGAAGGAGCTGAAGAAACCTCTCCAGAACTCCAAGGCAGAAGCCAACTCCAAAGTTCTGGAAGTTTTAATGGGTCCCAGGGAGGGACACGACACAGAAAGTGTCCCCAGGCCCCAGGCAGAGCAGAGAACTGCAGGCAGTGATGACAGGTGGGGACAAAGAGAAGCCAAGTCTTGGTGCCCTGGGCCACAGCAGCCTCTGTGCCACCAAGGACACTGAGGAGACCCCTTGTCCTGAGGCCCTGGGGCCTCCTGGCACAGCCCCAGCAAGGCTGGGCACTGTCAGCCCCTTGTCCTGCCCTCAGCATCCCCCTCCCATGCCAGTGGCCTCCAGGATGTGCTGGAAGGAGTCCCTGGGGAAGGAGCCTTGGTCAGCAATGGCCCTGGGGGGCTCCTTCATGCTGCCAGGGACTGCAGGTTTTTCCAAGGCCTTTGGGTTTGGCTTTTGCCTTGGAGTCTCTGAGAGGTTTGTGCAATCCTGGCCTCCAATTCTCTGCTTTAATTGGTCCCTTGAGAGGCTTTGTCAGTAACAACACTCAGTGGGGCTCATTAAAACTTCATGGTACTAAAAGATTTTAAAAGAAGGGTTTTTTTGACACTGACTGTCAGGTTTGTGAAAACATGGCCTCCAATTAACTGCCTTAATGAGTCCCTTGAGATTTTTAGCTACTAACAACGCTCAGTAGTGTTTATTCATGCTTCAAGGTACTCAAGGGTAATTTAAGTACCTTTTTTTGCCACTGAGTCTCTGAGAGGATTTTTCTGTAATCCTGGCCTCCAATTCTCGCCTCCAAGGAGTCCATGAAGAGCCTGTGTTGGGCATAGACATCAGTGGGACCCATGAATGCTGAGGAACACTTTAGGTATTTCCTCTGACTTTGACTCCTGCAAAGGTTTGTCTAATCTCCTCTCAGGCCCTGAGGTTCCAGGGCTCAGCACCAAATGCACCACGGGGCTCATTAGGATCAAGCAAGTCCTGATAAACCATGGCTGTGCGTTGATTTCCCTCTGGCCTTGTGCAGTTCATTAGGAAGTCTTTTTTCCTAGAGTTATGGAGAAATCTTTCAAAGAACTTTCTAATAAATCAACATTTCTTTTTTCAAGGCTGTATTTTTCTTTTTCAAGAAGAGATGATTGCAGCATTCAGTGATTGGTATTGATCCAGGGTGTCTTCAAAGGAGGTCTGGCCTGGTCAGAGAAACAGTGCCTTGAGATCTGAGCCAGATCCTTGAGATCTGTGGACAACCTTGCTCCACATTCCCCAACCCCATCCTGTCTCTCCTCACTCACCTGGAACCTGCTTTGCTCAGAGAAATGGCTGCACTCAGGCAAAGAAGGGTTTTCTTTCTTTTTTAAGCAATCTAAAACTCCTGAATTTCAGACAATCTCAAATATTTTCCAAGCCCAAGGTGCCACCAAGGAGGTTCCCCTTCACCAAGGCAGAACCATGCAAGGAATGTTTGAGACACACAGGAAGTTCTGCAATAAACACAAATTCAGAATTGGCTGAAGGCAGAATTAGACCAACTGCTGAAGGACAGACAAGCTTTGAATTCCTTGCAGCTCAAAGCTCCAGCTGGGTTGTTGGGAGGTGTGTGAGTGAGGCAAGAGTGAGGGCAAGGGAACTGCA
Source organism: Acrocephalus arundinaceus (assembly GCA_021534815.1). Classification (NCBI taxonomy): domain Eukaryota; kingdom Metazoa; phylum Chordata; class Aves; order Passeriformes; family Sylviidae; genus Acrocephalus; species Acrocephalus arundinaceus. The sequence goes on from JAJEOU010002937.1 coordinate 86,016, forward strand.
GAGAGCCCTGGAAGTGCTTGTGTGCAGCCAGGCTGTGGGGAAGGGCACTGCAGGCCTGGCCTGGGCCAGGAGTGAGGCTGGATCATCATGCCAAGCTGCCCTGGGCCATTGCAAGTGGCTGTGGCCATGGACACTGCACTGAGCCCAGTGTGGCAGCCTCTTGCTCAGGGCTGGTGTCAGTGCCCAGAGGCAGAGGGGATCCCTTGCTGGGGGCTTGTGCCATGGCCACCTGCCCTGTGCCGCGCTGGCTGCTCAGGCCCGCGGAACCAGCAGCAAACGCCACTGCCAGGGCCAAAGGCCAGCTCAGGCAGACAGAAAGGGCAGGGCTGGGCACTGTTTCCATGGCAGCCCTCACTGGGACACCACCCCTGGGTCACCTGGCATGGCAATTGCCATGGAAACCCGGCTCATGGGAAATGCAAGAGTGGGCAAAGGTTTTAGTAGGGCCTGTCCCAATAGGACAGAGGGTGGTGGTTTGGAACTAATAGAAGGGAGGTTCAGATAAGGAGAGATAAGGAGGAAATTTTTGATGGTGAAGTTGGTGATCCAGCAGGACAGGTTCCCAGGGAGGTGGTCAATGCCCCGTCCCTGGAAACATTCCAGTCCAGCTGGGACAGGGCTCTGAACAACCTGAACTGCTCAAAGATGTCCCTGCTCATGGCAGGGGTTTGGATGAGATGAGCACTGCAGAGCTCTTCCCATGCAAACCATTCCAGGATGCATGGGGAGAAGGGGCTGCTCCCTGGACTCCATGCACTGCCTTGACTCCTCCTTGTCTCTGCTGGAGCCCACATGCAGCAGGCAAAGGCAGCCCCTTCTGTGGCCTTTGCTGGCCCTGCCTTCCCCAGGGGCTGACAGAGCCAGGCTGGCCCAGGTGACCTTGAGGCTTTACAGGGCTCAGGCGCAGCGGCTGTGCCAGGCTCAGGGCTGAGGTCACACTCTGGGGCTGGGGCAGAGCCCAGGCAGAAAGGAGCCCTGAAGCAGCAGCAGCAGCTCTGCAGTGCTGGCCACCAGGCCGGGCTGCCAAGGGAGGCTTGTGGCCATGGCCTGGGAGCAGCTGCTGCTGCCAAGGTGCCTTTGGTGCTTCAGGCTCTCCCTGCCACAGCTGCCAGCACGGCACTCTGCACTTGTGCCCGAGGCCTTCACTGTCTTGGGGCTGGCCTGGGGCTTTTCCTGCAGTGGGATCTGCCCTGGTCCTGGCATAGGAAAGGCAGTTCCTGCTGGAGCATGAGGCTCTGCCTGCAATGGGCTCAAACAACTCTAACAAGGCCCTTTTTGCTTCCAAATTGCTTCCTAAAGCACAACATTCTAATAATTTTTATAGCTCCTATACTGTGAAAAATATTAACTTTTTTTAATTTACTCTATGGTGAAAATAAATCTTTCTGTCTAATCCTGATCAGAATCAATCATAGCTGTATTTATATACATATATCTGGCATTCAACCATTAATACAAGGAGACAGGTTTCATTTCAGTTAAATTCTACCTGTCCAATCTTTTATACATAAACTTTTGACAAAGTCTTGGGCTAGGATTGGATCCAGCTGCTCCCAGTCTCCTTTCATAGATGGAATTTTAAAAGTCTAGGAATCCTGAAGGGGTTTGAGGATCCATGGTAGCTGCTTGGTGTCATTTCTCCACCTCATGACACAGCAGGAGTTTCTCCAATGAAGAAATCAAGCTTTTCCCTGAAGCTCCTGTTCTGCCCATGACAGGAACCCCTGGGAGTGTCTGGGACATCCCGGCTCTTTGGCAGCCTGGGCACTCCTGGGATGTCATCTTGGAGCCCTCGTGAGTGCCTGTGACAGATGGGTGCCTTTGCAGCCCAAGGTGCCCTGGGATGTCCCCATGGAATGGCTGTGACTGCCTCTGAGCACAGGGCTCTTTAGCATCCCCAGAAAGCCCTGGGAAGTCTCCAGGATCCTCAAGTCCAACTCCTGGCCCTGCACAGGACACCCCAACAATGCCAGCCTGGGCCTGGCAGCGCTGTCCAAACGCTGCTGGAGCTCCCAGAGCCCTGGAGCTGGGACCCTTCCCTGGGAGCCTGGTCAGTGCCCCAGCAGCCTCTGGGGGAAAAACCTTTTCCTCACATCCAACCCAAACCTGCCCCGCCTCAGCTCCAGCCCTTCCCTCCAGTCCTGTCCCTGGGCACCAGAGGGAAGAGGTTCCCACAGCCCCAGCCAGGGACCCCCTCCCAAGGCTGTTCCAGGGCAGCCAGGGCTGGCACCAGCTGGGATGCTCGGTTTCCATGGGCTGGGGTTTGTGAATGGGATTCCCAAATTTTGTGCTCCCACTAAAACCGTGTCACTGCTCGCTGCCCTCCAGGCTCCCATTGAAAGTACAAAAGGCAAAGATCCCAGGCTGCGATAAGAACAATTTATTTGGAACAGAAACAAGATAAGGAACAAAAAGGAACAGAAACAATATTCATAACTAGAAGATAAAACTAACCATATAAAGGGAAAACTACAATAACATCAACTGGCTCGTCCCATCCTTCCTGGAAAGGACACCCTTCACCTTGGGGGAGAGATAGAGTCCCTTTCCTAGCCCTGGTAATGACCTGAGATGGGAACAAATACAATGATGGGGCCATGGCCAGACGCTCACGTTTTTAAATCCCATCTCACGTCATTGCAGGGGCAGGGAAAGGGACAGGTGTCCTCCCAGAATGAATGACAGGGAACTGTGGGTCAGTAGGGCTGTTCTCAGTGTGCATCTTCTGATGGGGGATGAGGTTGGAGATGCACATGAAGCCCTTTCCAGAGTTGGGAACTCGCAGGGCTTCCCTTACTGGTGACTCCGTTGGTGTCTGGTCAAGGCAGAGCTGTGGGTGAAGCTCTTCCCACACTGGGGACACTCGTAGGGCCTCTCCCCAGTGTGGATGCGTAGGTGCCTGATGAGGTGGGAGTTGAGCCTGAAGCCCTTCCCACAGTCAGGGCAGCGGAAGGGCCTCTCCTCTGTGTGAATGCGCTGGTGAACGAGGAGATTGGAGCTGGTCTGAAACCCCTTCCCACACTGGGGACATCCATAGGGCCTCTCTCCAGTGTGGATCATTTGGTGGATAATCATTTTGGACCTCCTGTTGAAGCCCTTCCCGCATTCCCCACATTTGTACGGCCTTTCCTCAGCGTGGATGTTCTGGTGGTGGATCAAGGTGGGATCTATTTGTGAAAGATTTGAGGGATTTTGGGGGGTCCCCGAGGGATTTTGGAATCAATTTGGGGATTTGGGGTCCCAGATGGATTTTGGAGGATCCCTGAGGGATTTGGGGAGTCCCGAATGGATTTTGGGGGGTCCCGAGTGAATTTGGGGGTGAATTTTGGGGATTTTGGGGTTCCCCAGGTGTATTTTTGGGGTGAAATTTGGGAATTTTGGGGTTCCCAGGTGAATTTTGGGGTGAATTTGGGGATTTGGGTGGCAGGAGGGATTTAGGGTGAATTTGGGGGATTTTGGGGAGGATTTGTGGGATTTGGGGGGTCTGGAGATGAATTTAAGGGAATTTTTTTAGGATTTGAGGGATTCTGGATCCCATTTAATTATTTTATATATTTATTTCTATATTTCTATTTTATATTTTATATATTTTAAAAAATTTTCTTTTGTATTTAAAAATCTTATATTTCTATATATTTTATATATATTTTATATATATATATTTATATAATATATTTTATATATTTATATATTGTATATTATATATATTATATAATATATATTTATTACATATTTATTATATATTATATTAATATTACACATTAATATACTTTATTTATTATATTATTTATAAATTATATTTATTATAACTTTTAATTTATTATTTTTATATTTGCAGAATGGGACAACAAAGAAGAGCAGGACCATGAATAAAAATAATGAATAAAAATAATAATGAATAACAACGAATAAATAATAATATAAATATTATATAAATATTATATAAAATAATAAAATAGAGAATAATCATTATTAATAACGAATAAATAATAATAATATAAATAATATATAAATAATAAAATAATAAAGAATAATAACGAATAAATAATAATATAGATATTATATAAAAATAATAAAAATAAAAACTAATAACGAATAAATAATAATATAAATATTATATAAAATAATACAAATAAAGAATAATAATAAATAATAACGAATAAATAATAATAATATAAATATTATATAAAATAATAAAAATAGAGAATAATCATGAATAATAACGAAATAAATAATAATAATATAAATATTATATAAAATAATAAAAATAAAGAATAATAATGAATAATAATGAAAAATAATAATATAAATATTATATAAAATAATAAAAATAAGAATAATAATGAATAATAACAAATAATAATATAAATATTATCTAAAATAATAAAAATAAAGAATAATAACGAATAAATAATAATATAAATATTATATAAAATAATAAAAATAAAGAATAATAAAGAATAAATATATAAAAATAATATATAAAATACAAAGTTTGATCTTGTCTGTTTCAATACTTGTTTGGAATTGGAGAATTCTGCAGTGAGCAGCAGCTTTAACTTCAATATCAAGAGCAGAAGGTTCAGTTTTTACAGACAACAATTGCAGAGCTTGGCTAGATGGAGAAAAATCTGTGTATTGGTAAATGAATTTACAAATCTTGAGAAAGAGGTGAGGAAATGAATCATGATTTTAAAGAGTTAAAATTTTAGCTAAGGGTTAGAAGCAATTCTGATTGATCAGGGTGTAAGTTAGATAAGGAAATGTCCCTAGGCTGCCAAAGAGCCGGGATGTCCCAGACACTCCCAGGGGTTCCTGTCATGGGCAGACAGGAGCTTCAGGGAAAAGCTTGATTTCTTCATTGGAGAAACTCCTGCTGGTTATGAGGGTGGAGAAATGACACCAAGCAGCTACCATGGATCCTCAAACCCCTTCAGGATTCCTAGACTTTAAAATTCCATCTAATGAAGGAGACTGGGAATGTCTGGATCTAATCCAGCCCCAGACTTTGTCAAAAGTTTATGTGTAAAAGATTGGAGAGGGGGAATTTAACTGAAATGCCTGTCTCCCTGTTTAATGTTGATGCCAGATATATTATATAAATACAGCTATGATTGATTCTGATCAGGATTAGACAGAAAAATTTATTTCACCATAGAGTAAATTAAAAAAAGTTATATTTTTCACAGTATAGGAGCGTAAAATTATTAGAATTGTGCTTAGGAAGCAATTTGGAAGCAAAAGGGCCTTGTTGAGTTGTTTGAGCCCATTGCAGGCAGAGCCTCATGCTCCAGCAGGAACTGCCTTTCCTATGCCAGGACCAGGGCAGATCCCACTGCAGGAAAAGCCCCAGGCCAGCCCCAAGACAGTGAAGGCCTCGGGCACAAGTGCAGAGTGCCGTGCTGGCAGCTGTGGCAGGGAGAGCCTGAAGCACCAAAGGCACCTTGGCAGCAGCAGCTGCTCCCAGGCCATGGCCACAAGCCTCCCTTGGCAGCCCGGCCTGGTGGCCAGCACTGCAGAGCTGCTGCTGCTGCTTCAGGGCTCCTTTCTGCCTGGGCTCTGCCCCAGCCCCCAGAGTGTGACCTCAGCCCTGAGCCTGGCACAGCCGCTGCGCCTGAGCCCTGTAAAGCCTCAAGGTCACCTGGGCCAGCCTGGCTCTGTCAGCCCCTGGGGAAGGCAGGGCCAGCAAAGGCCACAGAAGGGGCTGCCTTTGCCTGCTGCATGTGGGCTCCAGCAGAGACAAGGAGGAGTCAAGGCAGTGCATGGAGTCCAGGGAGCAGCCCCTTCTCCCCATGCACTCCTGGAATGGTTTGCATGGGAAGAGCTCTGCAGTGCTCATCTCATCCAAACCCCTGCCATGAGCAGGGACATCTTTGAGCAGTTCAGGTTGTTCAGAGCCCTGTCCCAGCTGGACTGGAATGTTTCCAGGGACGGGGCATTGACCACCTCCCTGGGAACCTGTCCTGCTGGATCACCAACTTCACCATCAAAAATTTCCTCCTTATCTCTCCTTATCTGAACCTCCCTTCTATTAGTTCCAAACCACCACCCTCTGTCCTATTGGGACAGGCCCTACTAAAACCTTTGCCCACTCTTGCATTTCCCATGAGCCGGGTTTCCATGGCAATTGCCATGCCAGGTGACCCAGGGGTGGTGTCCCAGTGAGGGCTGCCATGGAAACAGTGCCCAGCCCTGCCCCTTTCTGTCTGCCTGAGCTGGCCTTTGGCCCTGGCAGTGGCGTTTGCTGCTGGTTCCGCGGGGCCTGAGCAGCCAGCGCGGCACAGGGCAGGTGGCCATGGCACAAGCCCCCAGCAAGGGATCCCCTCTGCCTCTGGGCACTGACACCAGCCCTGAGCAAGAGGCTGCCACACTGGGCTCAGTGCAGTGTCCATGGCCACAGCCACTTGCAATGGCCCAGGGCAGCTTGGCATGATGATCCAGCCTCACTCCTGGCCCAGGCCAGGCCTGCAGTGCCCTTCCCCACAGCCTGGCTGCACACAAGCACTTCCAGGGCTCTCTGCAGTTCCCTTGCCCTCACTCTTGCCTCACTCACACACCTCCCAACAACCCAGCTGGAGCTTTGAGCTGCAAGGAATTCAAAGCTTGTCTGTCCTTCAGCAGTTGGTCTAATTCTGCCTTCAGCCAATTCTGAATTTGTGTTTATTGCAGAACTTCCTGTGTGTCTCAAACATTCCTTGCATGGTTCTGCCTTGGTGAAGGGGAACCTCCTTGGTGGCACCTTGGGCTTGGAAATATTTGAGATTGTCTGAAATTCAGGAGTTTTAGATTGCTTAAAAAGAAGAAAACCCTTCTTTGCCTGAGTGCAGCCATTTCTCTGAGCAAAGCAGGTTCCAGGTGAGTGAGGAGAGACAGGATGGGGTTGGGGAATGTGGAGCAAGGTTGTCCACAGATCTCAAGGATCTGGCTCAGATCTCAAGGCACTGTTTCTCTGACCAGGCCAGACCTCCTTGAAGACACCCTGGATCAATACCAATCACTGAATGCTGCAATCATCTCTTCTTGAAAAAGAAAAATACAGCCTTGAAAAAAGAAATGTTGATTTATTAGAAAGTTCTTTGAAAGATTTCTCCATAACTCTAGGAAAAAAGACTTCCTAATGAACTGCACAAGGCCAGAGGGAAATCAAGGCACAGCCATGGTTTATCAGGACTTGCTTGATCCTAATGAGCCCCGTGGTGCATTTGGTGCTGAGCCTTGGAACCTCAGGGCCTGAGAGGAGATTAGACAAACCTTTGCAGGAGTCAAAGTCAGAGGAAATACCTAAAGTGTTCCTCAGCATTCATGGGTCCCACTGATGTCTATGCCCAACACAGGCTCTTCATGGACTCCTTGGAGGCGAGAATTGGAGGCCAGGATTACAGAAAAATCCTCTCAGAGACTCAGTGGCAAAAAAAGGTACTTAAATTACCCTTGAGTACCTTGAAGCATGAATAAACACTACTGAGCGTTGTTAGTAGCTAAAAATCTCAAGGGACTCATTAAGGCAGTTAATTGGAGGCCATGTTTTCACAAACCTGACAGTCAGTGTCAAAAAAAACCCTTCTTTTAAAATCTTTTAGTACCATGAAGTTTTAATGAGCCCCACTGAGTGTTGTTACTGACAAAGCCTCTCAAGGGACCAATTAAAGCAGAGAATTGGAGGCCAGGATTGCACAAACCTCTCAGAGACTCCAAGGCAAAAGCCAAACCCAAAGGCCTTGGTAAAACCTGCAGTCCCTGGCAGCATGAAGGAGCCCCCCAGGGCCATTGCTGACCAAGGCTCCTTCCCCAGGGACTCCTTCCAGCACATCCTGGAGGCCACTGGCATGGGAGGGGGATGCTGAGGGCAGCACAAGGGGCTGACAGTGCCCAGCCTTGCTGGGGCTGTACCAGGAGGCCCCAGGGCCTCAGGACAAGGGGTCTCCTCAGTGTCCTTGGTGGCACAGAGGCTGCTGTGGCCCAGGGCACCAAGACTTGGCTTCTCTTTGTCCCCACCTGTCATCACTGCCTGCAGTTCTCTGCTCTGCCTGGGGCCTGGGGACACTTTCTGTGTCGTGTCCCTCCCTGGGACCCATTAAAACTTCCAGAAACTTTGGAGTTGGCTTCTGCCTTGGAGTTCTGGAGAGGTTTCTTCAGCTCCTTCTCAGGGACTGATGTTCAGGGCCTCAGCACAAAGCCCTGTGAGGGTCATTAAAGTCCTTGTGCTGTGTCTGTGCTGCTGAGCTGGGCTGAGCTCATCATCCAGAGGGAGATCCTGGTAACCAAGAAGAGCTTAAAAACACATTTCTCTGGATGAGCAGCTTTTCTGCCAGCCCAGCAGGGCTGGGGCACTGCCTGCAGCCACCCCGGGCACAGCACACAGGCACACAGGGCTTCAGCTCAGCCTGGGCTGGCAGCACAGAGCAGAGCTCACTCAGGGCTCACTGCAGGAGAAATCCTCCCAGGCTTGCAAACAGTCACTCTCTGGCTGGGGGAAGAGAAGCTGCAGCTCCTGCAGGGATCTCCTGAAGCTGCCACATGCCACAGCTTGGAGCACCTTCCAGGAGCACTCTGGGAGCTGCTGCAGGGCAGGGATGTGGCCCTAGGGCAGGGCTGAGTTTCCCTGATGCCCCAGCCCAGGCCCAGCACAAGGCAGCTCCCTGGGGCCAGGCTCTGCTGCAGGGCTGAGCAGCCGGGGCTGCAGCCAGGGGTGCCCAGGGCTGTGGTGCAGAGCAGGGTCCTGCAGCCCAGGGCGCTGTGCTGGCCCAGGGACTCTGCTGCCTGCCAGGGACAGCTCTCAGCCGGCCCGGGGAGCTGCTGCCAGCGCTGGGGAGAAGCTGTGGGGGGAAGGAGCCACCCTGAGCAGGGCAGCTGCTGCTGCTGCTGCTGCTGCTGCTGAGAGGGGCTGTGTGGGGCAGGGCTGCTCCCAGCTCCACACCAGCCTGGGCACAGCTGCGGAGGACACTTGCCAAAAGAAGGTAGGCCTGGCATTGCTGTAAGGATCCGGAGCTTTCCTGAGAGTGTTTTCATCTTCCTGCATGATGAAGGATGGGAATGTTCGGGTGATGACAAAAAGATTCTTGCTTTTTATATATTTTTCTCTTTTTTTTAACTCTGTTACTACTGTTATATAATTTTAAAACTTTTATTGTTAATTAACTCTATTCAACTACTTTTACATAATTATATATGTATAATTCTTAATTAACTCTAGTATGTTTCTTACCCTTTCTCTTCGATTTTAGAACAATTAACAGACCTAAATTCATTCCTTAAATACTGTATAGTCTTATTATCAGGAAGAGTGCCTACAAGAAGAACATTTTGGTTTTAAACCAGAGTGTGAGCAGTCATAACAAAAACGGATGCAAAGAAGCCCTTTTCCATACTCCAATGGGTTGACCCAGGAGTGAGTAACTGGGGCAAATGAATTACCTTTTGGATAATCCTTTAAAATATGTTAATTAATAAACTTGAAAAGGTTGCTGAACTGAGGGGCTGGGTGTACGCCATCCCTTTTGGGACACCTGGAAGTTTCCAATAAAAGTTTGCTTGTTACTTTATTCTTATAACATTTTTAAAAGGGTTTATTTTCTTTTTTGATTATAGGCAACAGGAGGATAAGAGAAGCAGAACAGGAATTGTAATCACAGAATCACTCAATATTTAAAGGGACACAGATGATCATCAAAGTAATGGTTCAACATTTACAGGTGTCTGTGTGTTCCAGAGTAGGGTGTATGGGAAATGGCTTTGATTTTGGTTACAGGTATCTCCGCTAACTCTTCCCTGTACTATCCTCCATGGCAGTACCCAATGCCCAGCCACAGCAAATGTCCAACAGCAGCTCCATCAGCCACTTCCTCCTGCTGCCATTGGCAGACACGCGGCAGCTGCAGCTCCTGCACTTCTGCCTCTTCCTGGGCATCTCCCTGGCTGCCCTCCTGGGCAACGGCCTCATCATCAGCGCCGTAGCCTGCGGCCACCTCCTGCACAGCCCCATGTTCTTCTTCCTGCTCAACCTGGCCCTCACCGACCTGGGCTGCATCTGCACCACTGTCCCCAAAGCCATGCACAATTCCCTCTGGAACACCACAACAATCTCCTACACAGGATGTGCTGCACAGCTCTTTTTCTTTATCTTCTTCATCTCAGCAGAGTATTTCCTGCTGACCATCATGTGCTACGACCGCTACGTGTCCATCTGCAAACCCCTGCACTACGGGACCCTCCTGGGCAGCAGAGCTTGTGCCCACATGGCAGCAGCTGCCTGGGCAAGTGGATTTTTCTATTCACTTCTGCACACGGCCAATACATTTTCCCTGCCCCTGTGCCATGGCAATGCCCTGGGCCAGTTCTTCTGTGAAATCCCACACATCCTCAAGCTCTCCTGCTCACAATCCTACCTCAGGGAACTTGTGCTCATTGCAGTTAGTGCCTGTTTTGTATTTGGTTGTTTTGTGTTCATAGTTTTCTCCTATGTGCAGATCTTCAGGGCTGTGCTGAGGATCCCCTTGGAGCAGGGACGGCACAAAGCCTTTTCCACCTGCCTCCCTCACCTGGCTGTGGTCTCTCTGTTCCTCAGCACTGGCATATTTGCTCACCTGAAGCTCCCCTCCATCTCGTTCCCATCCCTGGATCTGGCCCTGTCAGTTCTGTACTCGGTGGTGCCTCCAGCCCTGAACCCCCTCATCTACAGCCTGAGGAACCAGGAGCTCAAGGCTGCAGTGTGGAGACTGATGACTGGATGGTTTCAGGAACATTAAACTGCTCCCCAGTTTCTGCATTCACTTGTAATAAAAGCCATGTTTGATACTTCTTGTTGGTTTGGTTGTGGGGTATTTTTCCTTTGTTTTACTTTTTTTACTATTATCCACATGGTGAAACCATTCCTTGTGCCATTTCTCATTTTGTTTCTCTCAACTTTCCCTGTGGCCACAGACTGTGTCAATGAGAGGCTGCACTCTTGGTGGCTTTAAAGGAACTCAGTGATCTCCCAGCCAAGTTTTCTGCAGAGATCCCCCTTTGGTTCCCTTCTCTGCAGCTGCAGCAGCAATGTCTGTGTGCAGAGCTGGGGGCAGATCAGTGCTGGCACAGCAGCTGTGCCCAGCAGCAGCAGCAGCAGCCCTTGGTGTTGCCAGTGCTGCTGCCGTGGACCTGCCCCGCTGCCCTGCTGGCCCTGGTGTTGCTGTAGGGCCTGAGTGCTCTCGGGGCCGGGCACAGTGCTGGGGGTGGCAGTGCCGGGGCTGCAGCAGGGACAGGCCATGGGCACTGCTGGGGCAGCGCTGACGCCTCAGGCCAGGGCCTGGGGGCTGCAGGCTCCTTGCCCAGGCTCTCTCCAGAACACTTTGCCCAGGCCAATGCTGAGCACAGAAAAGCCCCGGGAGCAGCCCCAGGCTGGCCGTGGGCAGGCTGGGGGCAAACAGCATGGCTGGGGCTCTGCAAGGTGCCTGGGGGAGATGGGATCCTACTGGGAGCACAATGGGAGAGGCGGGGCCCATGCTTGAGGAGACTGGGATCATACTGGATCATACTGGAAGCAACTGGGACTGCACTGAGGATTGCTGGGAGTAACTGGGAGCAACTGGAATCAAGCTGGAAGAAACTGAGGACAACTGAGAGTGACTGGGAGCATGCTCAGACCAACTGGGATTTACTGGGAGAGATGGAAACCACAGTGGGGGTAAATGGGAGCAGCTGTGCCCATGCTGGGGTCATACTGGGATCATACTGGAACCAGACTGGGAGTGACTGGCAAGGCGCTGGCTGGGACTGGAACCATGCTGGAGGTGACTGGGAGCAACTGGGCTCAAAGTGGGAGTTACAGGCAGTCACTCTGTGCATGACTGGAATAATACTGGGAGTATCTGGGAGTGACTGGGGTCAAACTGGGGGTGACTGGAACCAAACTGGGGGTGACTGGGTCCTCCTGGGTTCATCCTGGGAGCCACTGGGATTACAATGGGTGTGAACAGATCCTGACTGGGGGTTACTGGGAGCTACTGTTGGGAGGAAAATGTGGACACATTGGGAGCAACTGGGATCAACTTTAAGGGACTGGGACAAAGCTGAGGGGATTCAGACTACAAGTGGAAAACTGGGATCATACTGGAGGCAACTGGGAGGAACTGGGAAAGACTGGGATCATTCTGAGGTAACCAGAACCTTACTGGGATCTACTGGGATATACTGGCAGTGTCTGTAAGCATAGTGGGCAGACTGGAACCACATTGGGAACAGCTGGGACCCTGCTGGGGAAAACTGGGAGTGCATGTGACAATGCTGAGAGGGACTGGGACTATTCTAGGGACAATTGGGATCATACTGGCAGGAACTGGGAACAATTGGAACTATTCTGGCAGCAACTGGGTTCATAGTGGGATCACAGTGGGAGCAGCTGAGTTCATGCTGGTTGAGACTGGGGTCACACTGAGGGTGACTGGACTCCTGCTGGGATTGACTGGAATCACACTGGGAGTAACTGGAATCACACTGTAAGTAACTGGGAGGAACTGGGAATGACTGGGAGCATGCTGGGGGTGACTGAGATATACTGGGAGAGACTGGGAACTATGAGGATCATACTGGAGGCTACTGGGGTCATACTGGTATTTAGAGGCAGAAACTGGCATCACACTTGGAGCCAATTATTCATACTGGGAGTTACTGGCATCAGGCTGGGATTAAAGGGATGTGATTGGACCCTGATTAGGGGTTACTGGGAGCTACCAGGCCCATGCTGGGAGCCTACTGGGGATGCCCTGGGAGGAACTGGGAATGACAGAATGCTTGCTGGTGACAACTGGGATGTACTGGCAGTGACTGGGATAAAACTGGAGGCAACTGAACCATGCTGGGGTAACTGGGAGTGCCTGGCAATGACTACTGGAATGTTCAGGGACACTGGGATATACTGGGAGTGTCTGAGACCATTCAAGTGGTGACCGGGACCACATTGGGAGTCACTGGGAATTTGCTGGGGTTAACTGTGGGAACTCACTGGGGGAAACTGGGGACACGTGTGTGTGACTGGGGCCCTTCTGGGAGAGACTGGCATCATACTGGGATTGACTGGGCCTATACTGGGGACAACTGGGAGAACTGGGAACACACTGGATAATAGTGGGTGCAACTGGGAACAACGGGGACTGTGCTGGGGCAAATTGCATCATAATGGGGAATGACTGGGAGTGACTGGGCTCATACTGGGAGCAAGATGGATCCTCAGGGAAGTGAGGGGAAGTGACCAGGATCATTCTGGGAGTGGCTGGGCTCACACTGGGAGTGCTGAGGAAACTGGAACCACACGGACAGAGCAAGTGGGCTCATCCTGGGAGCAGCCACTTCCAGCACCAGGACCCCCAGTTCCCTCCGCACCCTTGGCTGAGTGGGGGGCTCAGCCCAGGACCCCTCATCATCCTGGGGGAGGGGACATGGTCCCCGTGTGCAGACCCAGGAGGAGTTTAGGGGGGTGGGTGGGTCATGGGGGGACCCCCAGCAGTCTTGGGAGGGAGAGGAGAAAAGGGAGACCCCCAGGATGTGTTTGGGGGGAACCAGATTGGAGCCTCCAGATGCCGAATCTGATGAGGAGAATGATGACGATGGCAGCGATGATGGACACAGCAACCACCAGGGTGAGATTCCCACTGGGTTCCAGCTCTGGGAAGCACAGGATGGTGAGGAGAGGAGAGGAACCCCCATCCTGCTGCTCCACATTCCCAAATTCCCAATTCCCACATTCCACATTCCCAGCCTCACCCCAGGAGAAGATCCTGGGCTCTGGCACTCTGGGATGCTCCACCCGGCACTGGTGCTGCTCCAGCTCCTCCAGCAGCGCCTCAATCCTGGCCCAGGTGTGGAAGGTGCTGTTACTGCTGTGAACGATCCGGGATTTCATCCCCCTTCATCCATCTGATCCTGATGGTGCTGGGGTAGAATCCGTACGTGAGCAGGACAAGGTCAGGATCCCGTGTTCCACTTTTCCAGACACATGGACATCAGGGGGTTCTGGAATGGGATAACTGTGAGATGCGTCCGTGGAATTCCATGGCTATGGGATGGGGGTGAGATCTGCCCATGGAATTCCATAGGAATGGGATGGCAGTGAGATCCATCTACAGAAATCCCATGGGAATGGGACAGCAGTGGGATCCATCCATGGAGGTCCCATGGGAATTCCCATGTTCCCAAATTTTGCCCTCCCAAATCCCACATTTCCAAATCCCAAATTCCCATGGGAATTCTACCCTCCTCACCTTTATTCTCAAGTGCCTCCCACCCATACCTGGTGAGGGCACGGAGTCAGGCTCCCAGGTGACCTCCAGGTGGGTGGGGCGGTCACTGGGCAGGGCAGGGAGGTGACAGAGCTGATGACAGCCATCAAGGTGTGCCAGGTGTGTGGTGGCCACGCCCACTCTCCTTTAAGCCACGCCCACCCTAGCCCTGCCCTCTTGCCTTCAGGTCCGAGGATACCCAGGTGTGGCTGGGGTGTGGGTGCCCCTCACCTGAGTGCAAGGGCCTTGCCAGGGTGGAGCTGTCCAGTGTTGCCCTCAGCTCCGGACACTCTGGGTTCATCTGTGGGGGAAAAAGAATAAAATTTGTGGCATTTTCCCACCAAAAACTGGGACTTTCCAACCCCGAAATTGGTAGGTTTAACCCCAAAATATTTGGGACATCCTGTCTACCCACTGAAATGGATGGGGTTTTTTTTTAACATCAGGTCTACCCATTTAAATGAATGGAAGAGAAAGGACACCAGTTCTACCCAATTAAAGTCAATGGGGATGTACGGACACCAGGTCTACCCATTAACAGGGCTGGATTGGTAAGGGTTACTGGTGTGAAATGTGGGGTTGTGTTTCATGTCAGGTAAAAACAGATGGCCTTGGTAGCTCAGGTTGTGAAATGTGTGGAAAAAGGCCATAGGACAATTATAAAAAACCAGTTTTAACTAACAAATGGAAAAAGCATGGAAAGAGGCTTTTTGACTAATATTTTGCTTGCTTATAAACAATGATTGTGAGCTAAAAGTTTTCACAATATAAGTTTTAAGCTTTTTCAATTAGTATGAGCTTTATAGGCTTTTAACATGTAGGATAGAAGAATGCAGAAGTATTATTACTATTATTATTATTATTATTATTATCATTTGCTTTGAAAATAAAATTATTATAAGCTTTAAGCTGCTTTGTAATAAAAGGGTTTGAACTACACCTTTAGAATATATACATATATATAGAAGGAATTGTAATCACCTGAACAGAAGAAGGAAGTGAGCTTATCGCAGGCTAAAAATTGATGATCATGAGAAGGAAGGCTGGACAATCCTGGAAAAGGAGATAGACCACCATCTGGAAGCTGGACATCACCACCACTGATTTATGGTCCTGAAGAAGGAAAGCTGAACCTCATGATCACTGGTGTTTGTTTCTGAAGAAGGGAAGCTGTACATCACTTCACTTGGTCACAATGGGGTATAGAAATTGGATTTCACAAATAGAAACTAGGAGGAAACTAGAAAAAAAAAAAACCTGCTGAGAAATGTTTATGAAGATTCTCAATAAATACCAGCAGGAATCAGCAGTCTGTGTGCAGTTGGAGGGGAGACCCCCACTGCTTTGCTCACATTTTACCATTTTGTATTAAAGAATTAATAAATTGATTGCTGCTTGATATATTGGCCAACTCAAGCTCTTTATTACTTACACTGGTTAGACTGGAAGTACTTGGAAGGGCGAAGGGGAAGCTCTGGGAGAGGAACCGGAAGCACTGGGGGGAGTTGGAAGCACTGGGAGGGAGGAATGGGGGAAACGGAGCAAACTGGGAGCACTGAGACGTGGGGTTGGTGGGAACACTGGGAGTGAATAAAGGGGGGCACTGGGGTTACTGGGAGCTCCAGGGAATTACTGGGAGCACCGGGAAGGGTTACTGGGGGTAAATGGGGGTAAACAGGACACCAGGTCTATCCTTTAAGATCAATGGGATTAATAGGACACTGCGTCTACCCAGTCAAAGCAGTGGGGTCTCATGACCACCAGTTTGGGAAGGGCCCCAAGAATTTTTGGGGGTACCCAGGTGTACCTAGGTGATTTTTGGGGAGATCCACGTGATTTCTGGGGGTACCTAGGTGTACCCATGTGATTTTGTGGGAGGACCCAGGTAGTTTTGGGGGTACCCAGGAAATTTTAAGAGGGAATCCAAGTGATTTTGGGGAGGTACGCAGGTGATTTTTGGGCTTCCCAGGAGAATTTTGAGGGGACCCAGGTGATTTTTGGGGTACCCAGGTGACTTCTGTCAGGTATCCGGGTGACTTTTGTGGGGGACCCAGGTGATTTGAGGGAGTACCCAGGTGTATCCAGGTAATTTGGGGAGGGACCTAGGTGAACGTGGGGTGTACTCAGGTGTATCCAGGTGGATTTTGGGGGGTACCCAGGTGATTTGGGGGGGATCCAGGTGACTTTTAGAAGTACCCAGGTTCTTTTTGGGGGTATCCAGGTGATTTTTGGGGGCTACCAAGATGAATTTGGGTATACCCAGGTAATTTTAGGGATTCCCAGGTGTCCCCACTCAGCCTAACAGGCTGGGAGAAGATGACGGCCACCATCGTGTTCTCCTGGTGGACGTGGACACAGATGACCCTTGGCAGCCCTGGGGGGGCCTGTGCAGAGACACCTCGACATTCAGGGGGCACGCCAACATTTGGGGGGCACTGAATCATGATTTTAAAGAGATAAGATTTTAGCCAAGGGTAAGAAGCAATTTATATGGATCAGAGTGTAAGTTAGATAAGCAAATGATAGGTTAATGATTATTAGATGCTTAAGCTAGAGCTAATTGTTGTATTATTTGCCATTATAAACTTGTTTATAGAAGGAAGTGGAGTAAGTGAACCATTAGAAGAACAGATTGAAAGCAGTGGACAAATGATCAGAACCTGGTCTTTATATCAATCAATCACAAAGCAGGGGACCTTGAATCATGCCAGAGGGTCACAGAGACCTGATGAAGACTCTCCTGACTTCATCCTTTGAGACCACTGATCCAATTTGAGACCACTGACCCAATTCAAGGGAAAAATTGCACACACATGGAGGACTAATAGCCTCATTTAATACAGAGCAGGGATGGGAGGTGCTGGGGTTATGCACATGAATTGTATGTAAGATTTTGGGAAATAAATAAAGGGCAAAGAACCTTGTATGGCCCCTTGTACAGCCTTTTGGAGATGACTCCCGTTCTGCCTGCAGGTGAATAAACATACCACTTTCTAACTTTAACTAGTTACAAGATCGTTGTCGGTGACCATATAAGTTTTTAACAACTCATTCTGGCCCCCCAGCCAGGAGGAGGCTCTGCTCAGCTGTGAGACCAGCTGGGGTGGAGGACCCACTTGGGGCACACCCCACGATATTCCTGGAAGTGTGGACTCCCTGCCTGGACTGTCCATCCAGCAGCAGACAAGGACTCCTGACTACTAAAAACTACGGATAAAAGGGTATGTTTAAAACTGAGACCGTTTTAAACAGTTACCTGTGAAAGGAACAAAAACCAGTACCCCCACAAAACTGTATAGGCCACTCAGTTATTGTTTAAAATGTTTAAATTGTTTAAACCCATGTTAAGCATTTGCTTTGTTGTCTGTACCCTTGCTGTACCCCATTTTCCCTGATACCCAAGTTGTATGCCCTCCTTCCCAAGTCCCTCCCTTCCCTTTCCGGGTCAGGCCTCTGTTGCTCCCTGCCAGCCTGCCTGTCAAGATCTCAGGACACCGCCCATATGCAAATGAACCCGACCAATGAGAAAAGACACCCAGCATGCTCAGCTCCACCAAAAGGTCGCCGTGACTTAAAAAGCAGTTGATAGGAGAAGCACCCCTACAGCGAGCCCAAGTTCATCGAGTTCCTGGGAACCCCCGTGAGGGCGAACTCCCGGCCCTGAAGCACAGCAGCGGGAACGACGTGGACCTCCTCCTCGGTGGTGTCCCCAGGCGTCTACAGGGAGCAACGGAGGCGGCGTGCGACCCCCCCCCCCGAGCTTCCCCAATTTTAATAAAGGCAATCAAAGGAGTAAAAACGATCTCCTGCCCTATTTATTTTTAACAATTCTGGGGGCTCGTCCGGGATCGGCCACACTCTGAAGAGGACGGCGGACGGGAAGGCGCCACCTGCCCCTGGACCTCCGGGGACAGCTGGCCTCATCCGGACCAAGGACGCCGTGGGACAGCACCAAGGAGAGCTGGTGAGAAAAGCCGGCGGCGGGAGTGGAGGCGAGTGAGTGAGCGGAGCGAGTGAGACGGGGACTGGCAGCTCAGATCCCCGGAGCGAGTGTGGACCCCTCAGTACCGCGGTTCCGGACTCCCGCGAGGGGGCCGGCCGGGAACAGGGGGAAGCGACTGGTGACGAGTGAATGAGGCGCCTACAGGGGCATAGAGGGCCCCCCCCTCCTGGCGTGCGGAGGGAATATTAGGAGAGAGTGGCACGCCTAGGGTGACAGGAGAGAGGTACCCCCATACCCAGGGAAGAAGACCGACCTAGGCAATCCGAGTGCGCGGAAGGCCTAGGAAAGGTGGAAGGCGCACACTGTGCCCTCTGAGTGCTGGCTGAGGTGGCCGACCCGAGTGCTGGCTGCGGTGGCTGCCCTGGGGCGGGCAGGCCACTTTCGGGGGCTCGGGCCCACAGGGTGGGAGGCCACTTTCGGGGGCTCAGACGAGGCATAGGAAGCGAGAGAGGTGTCGCCTGGGGCTATAGCCCGGGGTGCCTGGTGAACCGAGTGCTGGCTGCGGTGGCCGATCCGAGTTCCCATCTGAGTGCTGGCTGTGGTGGCTGACCCGAGTGTCGGAGGCTCGGGCCCACAGGGTGGGAGGCCACTTTCGGGGGCTCGGAGGTCGGGGCTCGGACCCACAGGGTGGGAGGCCACTTTCGGGGGCTCGGTCAAGAGTGCCCAGGCACTGGCTGGGGTAGCGGACAGGGGCACGGAGTGAGAGAGCTGCACTGGCTGGGGTTGCGGGCCGGCGCAGCCGACCGGGGTGCAGGGTGTGAGTGGTAGGGGGCCCTAAGCACAAGGGGTCCGAAGTAGGGAGAGTGCGTGAGTTGTGCGCCGTGTGCTCGGGTGCTGGCTGTGGTGGGGATCACGGCCCTGTGAGGCCGTTGGTTGTCCGGCCCACTTTCGGGGGCCCGCAGCACGTGGTGAGTGAGTGAGGGTGCTGGCTGAAGCAGCTGCCGAAGCCTGTATAGGGTACTGGCTGGGGTAACAGAGGGTTACCCACAGGGTACCAGGCGGTTAGGGGCTGCTTGCGGGGCACCAGCAAAGTGCTGGCTGGGGGCTCAGGGCTGCCGACGGGGCACTCGCTTGTTTGAGGTACCGGCCGGGGTAACAGAGGGGGTTACCTTCGGGGTACCAGAGTGATTGTGGAATTAAAGCTTAAGTTGCCCGTCATTATTCTTCCGTTTGTGTAGGGGCACCTTAACAAAAGTTTTTGTTTTGTGGAGGCGAAGTATTTTAGTTTGTGTTGCCCTGTTTTATTTTTCCTTTTGGGTGAGGGCACCGTAAAAATTTGTTTTAGCCTAGTGAGAATGGGAGCGTGCATGAGGAAAGAGAAGCCAGTGGAGGAGAGAAGTAGTCAGACACATCAGAGTATACCACCCGACAGCCCGCTCGGGCGGATGCTCGAGAAATGGGAGGAACGAGAGGCCACGAGGGAGCTGAATAAGCTAAAAATGATTTATTATTGTGTTGAGGTCTAGCCCGCCTTAGATCTGCCAGAAAGATGGCCAAGATGCGGGACCACAGACTCATGGATGTGCTCCCAGTTATGACAGCACCTGAAGGCCCAAAAGAATTTGAGTGCAGAGCAAGTGCTGTATGCAGCTTGCTGGAGGAAATATAGTAATGAGGAGGAGAGAGCGAGGATTTGTAAACTTAAGGAGCAAAAGAGGGAGAATGAGGAGGTAGGGAAGAGAGAGGATAGTCGTGCCTGGGATCCCCTTGATCACTTACCTCCTCCCCCTCCAGTCTACCCAGAAGTTCCCCAAGCTATCCCCGGAAACCCTCCCACCTTACCCTCGAGCCAAATCCCATTTCCCCAGGCTACTACCCCTGCCCCTTCCTTAGCAGGGCCATCGGTAACGACCACCCCTCTGTCACCTCAGCCAAACCTGACCCTCTCAAAGGCCAACCCCTTTTATTCTCCTGCTCTGCCCCCCATCTCCCCAGACCTGAGTACAAGTATCTCCCCCTTGCCCTCAGCCCTTCCTGCGCCTCCTTCCACTTGGGAGCTAGGCTCGTCAACCCCCAGCACGAACTCTCCCCAAATGGTGGAAACCTCAGATGGGCCCTATAATAATACAAGGTCAAAACCAAAACTCTTCCCCTTAAGGGAAGTTCCGATGGGAGGGGCAATGGGAGGAGTAGGATTTGTGAATGCCCCTCTAACTGCATCAGAAGTGCGGAATTTTAAAAAGGAACTGGGAAATCTAGTGGAGGATCCCGTAGGGATCTCTAATCAGATTGATCAGTTCCTAGGCCCAAACATTTACACCTGGGGAGAAATGAATTCTATCTTGAACATCCTCTTTAACCCTGAGGAAGTTCGGTTAGTGAGAACTGCAGGAATGCAGATTTGGGAAAGAGATAACCGAGTGGGTCCCCCAGCAGACCAGAAGTTGCCTATAGCTGACCCAGGGTGGAACCCGAATAGAGAAGAAGACAGGAGGAATATGGAGGATTATAGGTCCCTTATGATAAGAGGGATTAAGGAGTCAGTGCCTCGAAGTAACAACACTAAGCTAGCCCTTGATGGGGCACAGGAGAAAGATGAGACCCCAGCGACGTGGTTGAACAGGCTAAGAAAAAATTTCCAGCAGTATTCAAATCTGGACCCAGATAGTCCAGAAGGCCAGGTGTTTTTAAAGCTGCAGTTTGTCACTAAATCCTGGCCAGACATAAGAAGGAAATTGGAGAAACTAGAGGATTGGCAAGAAAGAGGGATAAACGAGCTGTTAAGAGAGGCTTTGAGAGTCTATTTGAGGAGGGAGGAAGACAAGATGAGGGCGAAGGCAAAAATTATGGTGGCTGTGGCTAGAGAGAGTGTTAGGGACAGCAAGGGACCCCAAGATGGGGGAAATCTCAAACCCCCGGTGGGGAGAGGGAAGGTTTTACCTCCTTGGAGGACTCCGCAAAGGCAAGGGGAAACTAGGAAGTGTTTCTACTGCGGGGAGGTAGGACACATAAAGAAAGATTGCCAGAAACTAACATTCGATGAGGCAATTTCTAGAGAGCAAGAGACCCTAGAAAAATGGTTGAAAGGAGAAGGTGATGAGGATTAGGGGTGTCATGGGCTCTATGCGCTAGGGGACCCTATGAAACATCATGAAGAGCCCATAGTAAAGTTTGAGGTGGGTCCCCGCCATGAGGAATTTGAATTTTTAGTAGATACTGGAGCAGACAGATCCAGTATAAGACAACTTCCAAGTGGAACATCAATTGGGGCCTGAATGTGTGAGGTCCTAGGGGCTGAGGGGAAACCCTTCAAAGCCTCAATCATAGAAAACATAGAGATAAAAGGGAACTCAAGGAAGTGCATAGCTGATCTTATATATTTACCTAAACTGGACAGTAACTTACTTGGCAGAGATTTGCAAGTCCAACTAGGAGTGGGAATCTTCCCTAGAGGGGGGAAGATGATAGTCCAAATGATGAGGATGACCACTGAGGACCTGAGTGAAATTAAACCAGAAGTATGGGCGGAGGAGGGAAAATATGGGTATTTAGACATACCACCTATAAAAATAGAAGTACAAGCAGGGATGTCCCCTATACGGGTCAAACAATATCCCATCTCTACAGAAGGCAAGAATGGTCTGGCACCAATTATAACTCAACTATTAACAGAAGGGGTGCTGGAACCCTGCATGTCCCCTCACAATACGCCCATTTTGGCGGTAAAGAAAGCTGAAGACAAATACCGGCTAGTACAAGACCTGAGGGAGGTGAATAAGAGAACAGTAACCAGACACCCAGTGGTGTCCAACCCATATACCCTCCTAAGTAAAATACCCAGAGATCATGCTTGGTTCACAGTAATAGATTTGAAAGATGCATTCTGGGCTTGTCCTTTGGCTGAAGAGAGCAGGGACTGGTTTGCCTTTGAATGGGAGTGTCCTAAGAGCCAGAGGAAGCAGCAGTTGAGGTGGACGCGTCTTCCCCAAGGGTTTACAGAATCCCCAAATTTGTTCGGGCAAGCCCTAGAGAAATTACTGGAACAATATACCCCAAGAGACGAGGTGCAGATTTTACAATATGTAGATGACATCTTAATATCAGGGAGGGAACGAAATAAAGTAAGAGTGACCAGCACGGAGCTCCTAAATTTTCTAGGAGAAAAAGGCTTGAAGGTGTCCAAAAACAAATTACAGTTTGTAGAGCCCCAGGTCACCTATCTTGGGCACATAATTGGAGAAGGATATAAGAAATTAAGCCCTGAGAGAATCTCAGGTATAATATCTATCCCAGCGCCAACTACAAAAAGAGATGTAAGGAAACTATTAGGCCTATTTGGATACTG
This sequence comes from Acrocephalus arundinaceus, assembly GCA_021534815.1. Classification (NCBI taxonomy): domain Eukaryota; kingdom Metazoa; phylum Chordata; class Aves; order Passeriformes; family Sylviidae; genus Acrocephalus; species Acrocephalus arundinaceus. Next base: position 108,556 of record JAJEOU010002937.1, read on the forward strand.
TAAGCTGTGGATAGAAAATTACTCCCAAAATGTTAAATTCTTATATGAGAAATTGGTCCAACCAGAACCTATAAGATGGACAGCTGAAGACGAAAAACAGTTAGAAGAACTTAAAATCCAATTGTCTTCAGCTCCAGTGCTAAGTCTCCCTGATCTCAAAAAGAAATTTGATCTATTTATAAATGCAGAAAAGGGGGTGGCCTATGGGTTGTTAACCCAAGAATGGGGAGGACACAAAAAGCCCGTAGCCTACCTTTCGAAACTCCTAGATCCCGTCGCAAGGGGATGGCCAACTTGTCTTCAGGTAGTAGCAGCTGCAGCAGTCCTTATAGAGGAAGCGCAGAAATTAACCCTACAAGGGAGGATCACAGCTCACACACCTCATGATCTCAGGGCAATATTGAGCCAGAGGGCCCAGCAGTGGTTAACCGATTCCAGAATATTGAAGTATGAGGTAATTCTGACAAATGCTAATGACTTAGAGCTCGCAATAACCACGAGCTTAAACCCTGCGCAATTCCTCTCAGGAGAACCCGCTCCTGCACTAGAACATGACTGCTTAGAGGTCATAGATCTGCAGACAAAAGTTAGAGAAGACCTTGAGGATGTACCCCTGCAGTACGGGAGGATATTGTTTACAGAGGGGTCCTCTAGAGTGTTAGAGGGGAAAAGAGCATCAGGATATGTGGTGATTGAGTGCATAGGAAAAGAGAACTTGGAGGTTTTAGAAAAAGGGAGATTACCTTCAAATTGGTCCGCCCAATGTTGCGAAGTGTATGCCTTGAAGAGAGGGCTCGATGCGTTAGAGAAAGACAGAGGGACAATATATACAGACTCAAAGTATGCCTTTGGAATAGTCCATACGTTTGGAAAGATCTGGGAAGAACGGGGATATCTGAATTCAAAAGGGAAGGACCTGGTACACAGGGAGATGATAAAACTAGTATTGGAATCCCTGTTGAAGCCCGAAGAGATAGCAGTGGTCCATGTAAGGGGTCATCAAAAAGGGGACACCCTTGAAAAGAGGGGGAACCAATTAGCAGACCAAGAGGCAAAAAGGGCAGCCTTAAGTTCAGAAGAACCAGTTAAGATGCTAGCATTAAGTGAAGCTCCAAGAGAGGAGAGGGAAGATGCAGAGCCAATATACAGTGAGAAAGAGCAGAAAATGATAGAGGAGCTAAAAATGCAAAAGGGAAAACAAGGGGAGTGGATAACCTTAGACGGGAGGAAGTTCCTGAATAAGCCCCTAGCAAGAAGAATGCTCACTGAAATACATGAATTAACACATTGGGGAATTCAAGGAATGTGTAACCACTTTTTAAGAGAACATTTGTGTCTAGGAGTATACAGCTTAGCAAAAGCTGTAACTCAGGGATGCACCATTTGCCAGAAGGTAAACCAAAGAGCCGTGAGGGAAGCCACACCTGGGGGAAGAGAATTGGCCCTAAGGCCATTCCAGAATGTTCAAGTAGATTTTACTGAGATGCCCCCAGTACAAAATTACAAACACCTTCTGGTAATAGTAGACCACCTCACCCATTGGGTAGAGGCATTCCCCACAAGGAAGGAGACTGCTGAAGTAGTCATAAAGATCCTTCTCGAGCACATAATTCCCCGCTATGGGCTGGTTAACAACATCGACTCAGATCGAGGCCCCCATTTCACTGCTAAAATTTTACAGAAAACAATTGAAGCCCTAGGGATGAAGTGGAGACTTCACACTCCCTGGCATCCCCAAAGTTCAGGAAGGGTAGAAAGAATGAACAGAACACTAAAGAATGTACTAACAAAATTAATTGAAGAAACCCAATTGAATTGGCTCAAGTGTCTACCTCTTGCTCTTTTGAGAATAAGAACTAGGCCTCGATCTGATCTGGGGGTTTCCCCCTATGAGATGATGTTTGGGCTCCCATTCCTATTGACCCCCTTTAGCACTGGGAGTTACCAGGAAGGAGAAACTGCAGCCCAGAAGTACCTAAAAACAATCGGAAAGATCTTAGAAGATCTCCGAAAGAAAGGGTATATCCCCCAAACTCCCCCCCTTGAGTCTAAAACCCATCAGATCAATCCCGGGGATTGGGTGCTAATTAAGTCTTGGAGCAACACCCCACTAACTCCAAGATTTGAAGGTCCCTTCCAGGTGCTCCTGACCACTCACACTGCTGTCCGCACGAGAGAGAAGGGCTGGACTCACATCACAAGGGTGAAAGGACCAGTATCACCACCAAGCGATACTCCAGGCCCAAGCTCTAAAAACCAAGACTCCCAGTGGACTGTTGCTCAGGGTCCAGAACCTTTAAAAGTCATCCTCAGGAAGAATCCAAAAGCCAAGTAAAGAACTATACAGACTCAGTAGTATTCAAGGGACATTAGCAAAAAGTTTAAGCGAATTGTTCGCCGGGACTTTGTATGAAGGAATTGTTGTGTTATTGTAACACGAGTTAAACAGTTGAAGTGAATTGTTCACTGCAAAATAGTGAGTTGTTTGTTGTAAGCTTATATGAAAATTGATATACTATTCTGATAAGAGTTGAACCTTGCAATGAGTTTAAAAAGCTGTTACTAGGGCCACCAAGAGTTGAAGGAGTCTCTCATAGGGCACCCTCCAGGAGGGCAGACCAAAACATTAAGCGGGGACACATTGAAAGAAAAGGACTCTGTAAGCCAAACTTGAGAGCTCCAGGTCCCAGGAGGCAAGGCCAGGTGAGACCAATGATGAGGGTTCATACTGGACTCCTGGAGAAACTAGTGATAGTCCTGGTGGTGATCAGGCAAGCAGGGGGAGCATGCTCAAAGTGCTATTCCCCCATCTACGATGGGGAGAACCTACAGGCCCTGATCAGAGTCCACACAAATGTGAACCCCATTTGCTTTGACATTGCACAATTAACCACTTGCCAAGAAGACGGCAAGCAATATTGGCTCGCTAGAAACGCTGCAAAATTTAAGCAGCACCTGACCGGGGAATGCCCTATCAGAGACTGGTTCTGTATGGAAGAATTGAACAATATAGAAGGAGTTGCTGACTTGATAAAAGAAAAGCCATTGACCGTAAGAAAAAGTGAGATAGAAGAACCCCTAAGTAAAAATTTGTTTATAGACCTAATTGAAAAGATTAGCCACGAGCTAAACCTTACAAATTGCTGGGTATGTGGGAGCACTCAAATGGCCGATGTATGGCCATGGGAGGGGACGAGTTTAGCACCCCTTGACATCTTAAGATGGAAATTGATGAGACAAGAACCCCCAAATGAAAAAGAGAGGAGAAAAGAACAATGGGATTTGAAATCTAAAATAATTGGGGAAGAGTGTATAAGGAGGACAGGGAAAAGGTATAAGGTGTTTGTAGGAGCAATGGCTTGCAAAAGGTACCTAATAGTAAAAGAGATGAAACAAGAATGGGTCCCTAGAGAGCCCGAAATGTACTGGTCCATAGGAAAGAAAAAGGCAGGGTGCATTTATCATGAGGGATATGATCTACATGAATGTGCAGACCAAGGGATAAACCCCTTCTGGGGAATCAGAGAAATCTCTAAGTATTGGGAATACCCGTATGATGTACAAAACACTTCATGGAGAGCTCCACAGCACCTCTTTTGGATATGCGGGGATAAAGCATATACTCACCTCCCGGGAAACTGGGCAGGCAGCTGCACAATAGGAATTATAAAACCCTCTTTCTTTTTATTACCCCGAGAATCAGGGAACCACCTAGGCATACCCCTCTATGATACCCTAAAGAAAGTCAATAAGAAGAGGAGGTCTGTTATCGACATGGGGAGCACCCAAAAATGGAAGGGGAAAATATGGACCCCAGGAGAGATAGTAAGAACCTATGGGCCAGCAACCTGGGCTCAAGATGGGTCCTGGGGGTACCGGACACCAATTTATATGTTGAACAGGATCATCAGACTACAAGCTGTGCTTGAAATAATTTCTAATAAGACTGCCCTAGCCCTCGACCACATCAGTAATCAATTGGCCCAAACCCGAGCAGTTGTCTACCAAATTAGGCTAGCAGTCGATTATCTATTGGCAAATGAGGGTGGCATATGCGGGAAGTTTAACTCCTCAGAATGCTGCCTAGAGATTGATGATAAGAGTGAAGTAATTAGAAACATATCAAAAGAGATCAGAAAAATTGCATATGTCGGTACCCAAGAGTGGACCCCTCTCATGAACACCGACTGGTGGGACAATTTTTGGTCATGGAAAGGAGATTGGTGGAAGAAAATAATGTTGGTAGCCATAAGTGCTCTTGCTAGCCTCCTACTACTCCCTTGCCTACTACCCTGCCTAATTCGGACCATAACGTCCGCCGTACAGGCCAGCCTCCAAATCCCCGAAATTGGTACCCAAAAACCCGTGAACATAATGAAATTAAGTCCACATGAAGAAGAGTTAGACACAGCAAAGCAAATTTATGATCAGTATCAAGACCTAAAAAGGGCATATTCCCAGGAGTCAGAACTAGTTGATTGATGCGGGCGAAAAGCCCGATCAAAGAAATAAAGGGGGGATTGAAAGGAACAAAAACCAGTACCCCCACAAAACTGTATAGGCCACTCAGTTATTGTTTAAAATGTTTAAATTGTTTAAACCCATGTTAAGCATTTGCTTTGTTGTCTGTACCCTTGCTGTACCCCATTTTCCCTGATACCCAAGTTGTATGCCCTCCTTCCCAAGTCCCTCCCTTCCCTTTCCGGGTCAGCTCTCTGTTGCTCCCTGCCAGCCTGCCTGTCAAGATCTCAGGACACCGCCCATATGCAAATGAACCCGACCAATGAGAAAAGACACCCAGCATGCTCAGCTCCACCAAAAGGTCGCCGTGACTTAAAAAGCAGTTGACAGGAGAAGCACCCCTACAGCGAGCCCAAGTTCATCGAGTTCCTGGGAACCCCCGTGAGGGCGAACTCCCGGCCCTGAAGCATAGCAGCAGGAACGACGTGGACCTCCTCCTCAGTGGTGTCCCCAGGCGTCTACAGGGAGCAACGGAGGCGGCGTGCGCGACCCCCCCGAGCTTCCCCAATTTTAATAAAGGCAATCAAAGGAGTAAAAACGATCTCCTGCCCTATTTATTTTTAACACCTGTAAGGCATATGTGTGGTCAGGAAACGCCATCGGTAAGTTGCGGGAGACATCCCACACACAACTTGTGCCTCTACAGTGTGCTTGCAAGCTGAAATTGCAGTTGGTGTCTGCTCAGTTGTATTTGGTTGCCAGCACAGAGAGCTGCTGAGCTGTTGTACCGAGCCAGGGGGGCTCGGGCTGTGGTTGCTGGCAGAAGGGGATTTCGCCGTTTGTTGCATTGTAGAGGGCTCAGTTTGGTGGAAATTTGGGGCCTAGCACTCGTAAGAGTAAATCCTGGTCTATGGTTGTTATGCTGTGTGAATGTGTCCTGACTGTGAGAACGATTGTGAGAGAGTTTGTTGAGATGTGCTATTAGTAAAAAAATGAGTGAGAGTTTGGACCTGAGGTTCCCTTTTTGGGCGACTGAAATGGCCGGGAAAAAACGAGACGAGTGGGGCACATGATTAAAGCGTTTGATAGCGCTGCATGTTGTGTAAAACCCTTAATAAAAAGCCCCCTCCCCGCTGTGACTGTGGTGTGTGCGTACTTCGGTTCCGGGGGACGGTATTTACTGTAACACCCGGTGTTCATGTTAAAAGGGTTCGGACTCCCAGAGTTGTTCAGGCCTGGTGTTCAGGTGGTTTTGCCTGTGGAATTTGAGATACAGAGGTTGAGTGCTTTAGTATAAGTATAATGGGTTTGTAAGTGTTTGCCGCAGGAATAATAAGGTTGTGGTGCTAGTGTGCATGGAAGAGATGTTTTGTCCATGTGTAAGTGAGTTAGAGTTGTGTTTTGGAGCTGTGGTGTATTTTTGAGGCAACACTGTTATCTTGTGTCAAAGGTTGTAAGTGCAGCACAGGCTGAGTAAGAAATAGTAAAAGTGGTTTGTTTGAAGGAGTTGATCAGTCTCTGGGAGCTGAGACATGAATGCTTTTGAAGCAGACTGGGGAGAGATAAAGGCCAGGACCAGTCTGGCAAGGAAGAATAGAAGCCTTTGATAAGGGCTTAGTTGTGATTTTACGTACGGAGGTTGTGTTTGTAGATGCTGATTGCTAGAATTATAATAGGAGTAGTTTAAGTCTGAGAATCCAATCTGGCCAGATGAATAGAGAGAATTCCTTTGCCTCAGTGGTTTGGGCACAATTTGTGGGAGCTTCTGAATTCAGTCCATCTTGGTAGCTTGACTGGGGAAGAGGAGAATAATATATTTAGAATGTTTCTAATGGACATCTGCTGGGATGACCATTAGTGGCTTTGGATTGGGAGCTACAACTGTGAATGAAGAATTTAGCAAGTCAAGAAGGAGTGAATGGAATAGCTTGTACTTGTGGGAATTTCCTGCAGCTTTTGGTGCATCTAGAGGTTGGCATTGTGCTGAGTTGTTAAAACTGAAAATCAAAGTTAGAGACACTCTAAGTAGTTAAAGTTACAAATGGTATGTTTATTAACACCAGCGGCGGCATGGGAGTTGTCTCCAAATGGCGTGACCACATCATCCAAGGTTCTTTGCCCTCTATTTATTTCCCAAGATCTTACATACAATACATGTGCATAACCCCAGCACCTCCCATCCCCGCTCTGTATAAAAATGAAGCTATTAGTCCTTCATGTGTGCGCAATTCTTCGCTTGAATTGGGTCAGTGGTCTCAAGTTGGGTCAGTGGTCTCAAAGGATGAAGTCAGGAGAGTCTTCATCAGGTCTCTATGACCCTCTGGCACTACTCAAGGTCCCCTGCTTTGTGATTGATTGATATAAAGTCCAGATGCTGGTCATTGTTCTTACTGGTTTCAATCTGTTCTTATACAGTTCACTTCCTCCATTTCCTTCTAAAAACAAAACTAAAATGAGCTCATAATGGCAAACAATACATCAATTAGCTCGAGCTTAAGAAACTGATAATTATGAACCTCCCAGTTTTTTAACTAACTTACATTCTGATCAATATGAATTGCTTCTAACCCTTAGCCAAAATCTTAACTCTTTAAAATCATGATTCACTAATTCCTTCCAATCATTCCCAGTATGGTCTCAGTTGCCTCCAGCTAGATCAACCCCCTCAGTCCCAGTATGATGCCATTTGCTCCCAGCGTGCTCCCAGTGGCTCCCAGTCACCCCCAGTATGGGGATGATGTGCAGGGTGTGTCCCAGTCACTCTCAGGTACTCCCAGTGTTAGTCCAGACACTCCCATATAATCCAAAGATGAGCCCAGTGTGGTCCCAGTCACTGCCAGTATGAACCAGTTGCACCCCACATGGTTCCAGTTGCTCCCTTTCACCTCACATCTCTTCCAGTCATCCAAGTCTCTCCCAGTGTACCCCAGTTCCTTCCAGCATGATCCCATTTGCTCACAACCACTCCCAGTCACACTCCTGCCAGTATGATCCCAGTCACCTCCAGCATGACCCCAGTTCATCCCATATAAGCCCAGTTGCTTCCAATCAGCCCCAGCATGCACCCAGTCACTCCCAGAGCCTTGCAGCTCCTAGCATGATCCCAGTTGCTCCCAGCTGCTCCTGTCACCCTCAGCATGATCCCAGTCACTCCCAGTATATCCCAATTTCCTCCAACATGGCCTCAATTGCCCCCTGCAGGCTCCTCACTTCCCAGTATGATCCCAGTATGATCCCAGTGTGATGTCAGTAACAAACCCAGTGCAATCCCAGTCACTGTATGATCCCAGTACAAACCAGTCACTCCCAGTGATGCCATTTCTGGGGTACACAGCCCCTCCCCTCCCACATTCCGACCTGTCCTGGCTCCATCCCGCTCCTCTGAAAGCTGTGAGTGTCGGGAATGGGAGTGAGGAGGAGGAGGGAGGGAGAAAGAGGAGGAGCAGCAGCAGGAAGCAGACGAGAAGAGAAAAGAAAGGAAGAACTGGCAGCTCCAGCGCTCCTGAACTCGCAGCACCCAGGACCATTGCGTCCCATCCCACAGGTACCCGGGGGAGGGAGCTCACCCCAGATGTCCCAGAGGTGCCTGGGATTTGGGTTTTTGGGAGATGTTGGAGTGTGAAAAAACGAGGTTCACCTTTCTGGTAAAATTTAAAAGGTTTAATAAAAAGACAAAAAGACACCAAAAAAAAGGGCTAAAAAAAATTAAGTCTGTTGCTTGCATTCAGACAAGAGCACAACTACTAACTTTAAAACAACTTAAATTGCATCAGCCCTTTCCATATTCATAGACGACCAACATTATTCAAACATTTTTTGGAGTTTAGATGTTCTTTGGCTGGTTTCAACCTTTCAACTTGCCTTCATCCTCCTGTAGATAAATCAATATTTTATTGCTCCTTGTGGTTCCATCCTGCTGTCCTTACACTCCCCTTATAAAGAAATCAATAAATTCTTCCCTTGGGTTCTGGTGTCCTGTCACTGTTGTCTTCATCCAGATAGATAATCCAAAAATGTGAGGAATTTCCTGATTATCTTACCTTTCTCTGAGTTAGCTACATGAAAAAAAAGCATTTTAACATCACACAGTTTCCATTTTACATTTTTATATTATGCTATAGCCTAAGAAATATATATTTTATCACACTACTATTTCTAGTTTTGTTAATATAAGAAAAAACCCTATATTTATACAGCAAAGTTATTCCAACATTATACATATAGCATTCATTTTAAAAAAGCCAGTAATATAACATGTATTTATAACAGGAGCTTGCCGGGCTCCAAAGCTGGGCTACAGAAGCCCCTCGGGGGGACATCGGGGGGTCCCTAGGAGGTGTTTTTGGGGGATCCCAGTGGTGGCAAAGCCCTGGCAGGGGGTGGAGGGATGCGGGTCCCCTGTGGTGGGGGTTGGGCTTCCCAGACCGGGCCCTGCGAGCTCTGCCGGGCCACCTGGGGACCGTGCAGGACCGGCGGGGGCAGGGGGACACCGGGTTTGGGGAGCCCCGGGAGAGCCGCGGCTTCCCTGAGCATGACTGCTGAGATAGGAGAGCCCCAGAACCCCAAAGTGGGGACTGTGAGATGGGGGGACCCCTGGGATTGCCAGGATCCTGGCAGGGGTGCTGGGGCTGGAGGGGCGAGATGGCTGGGAAAGGAGTTCAGGGGTCCCAGTGCCAGAAGTGGCTGCTCCCAGTATGAGCCCAGTTGCTCCCCCCGTGTGGTTCCAGTTTCCTTGGCACTTCCAGTATGAGCCCAGTCACTGCCAGCCCTTCCCCCTTATGATGCAGTTTGCCCCTAGCATGGTCCCAGTTGCTATCAGTTGCTCTCACTTTCATCCAGTGTGTTCCAAGCTGCCCCTAGCACAGCCTCAGTAATTCCCAGTACGATTCCAGAATGAGTCCAGTATGATGCCAGTCTCTCCCAGCAGGGCCTCAGTCACTCACACTTGTTCCCAATTTCCCCCAGCAGGGTCCCAGTTTCCCCCAGCACATTCCCAGTGGCTCTCAGTGTGGTCCCAGTCACGACCTGCATGTCTCAGGTGCTCCCAGTATATCCCAGTTGTCCTGAACATTTTTAGAGTCGTTTCCAGGCACTCCCAGTTACCCCAGCATGGTTCAGTTGCCTCCAGTTTTATCCCAGTCACTGCCAGTACATCCCAGTTGTCACCAGCAAGCATCCTGTCATTTCCATTTGCTCCCAGTGTATCCCCACGAGCTCTCAGCATGGGCCTGGTAGCTCCCAGTAACCCCCAGTCAGGGTCCAGTCACACCACTTTAATCCCAGTCTGATGCCAGTCACTCCCAGTATGATGCCAGTTGACTCCAGTGTGATCCCAGTTGCTCCTTGTCAATTTCAGCATGACCCCAGTAGCCTCCAGTATGATCCTCATGGCTCCCAGTCTTTCCCAGTATATCCCAGTCACTCCCAGCATGCTC
>JAJEOU010002937.1:118461-146298 GCA_021534815.1 Acrocephalus arundinaceus
GGCCGGGCACAGTGCTGGGGGTGGCAGTGCCGGGGCTGCAGCAGGGACAGGCCATGGGCACTGCTGGGGCAGCGCTGACGCCTCAGGCCAGGGCCTGGGGGCTGCAGGCTCCTTGCCCAGGCTCTCTCCACAACACTTTGCCCAGGCCAATGCTGAGCACAGAAAAGCCCCGGGAGCAGCCCCAGGCTGGCCGTGGGCAGGCTGGGGGCAAACAGCATGGCTGGGGCTCTGCAAGGTGCGTGGGGACAACTGGGATCACACTGGGATCACAATGGGAGAGGCTGGGCCCAGGGTGTAGGAGACTGGGATCATACTGGATCATACTGGCAGCAACTGGGACTGCAGAGTGGGTGACTGGGAGTGGCTTTGTGCAACTGTAATCAGAGTGGAAGACACTGAAGACAACTGGGAGTGACTGGGAACATGCTGGAAGCAACTGGGAACATGCTGGGAGCAACTGGGATACACTGGGAGAGACTGAAACCACAGTGGGGGTAAATGGGAGCAGCTGTGCCCATGCTGGGGTCATACTGGGATCCTACTGGAACCAGACTGGGAGTGACTGGAAAGGTTCTGGCTGAGACTGGAACTCTGCTGGAGGTGACTGGGAGCAACTGGGCCCAAACTGGGAGTGACAGGGACTCTCTCAGGGCATGACGGGAATAATACTGGGAGTATCTGGAAAGGACTGGGATCATGCTGGGAGTGACTGGTACCCAACTGGGGGTGACTGGGTCCTCCTGGCTTCATCCTGGGAGCCCCTGGGATTACAATGGGTGTGAACAGATCCTGACTGGGGGTTACTGGGAGCTACTGTTGGGAGGAAAATGTGGACACATTGGGAGCAACTGGGATCAACTGGAAGCGACTGGGATGATGCTGAGGGGACTGAGACCACATGTGGGGAAACTGGAATCATACTGGGAGCAACTGGGACCACACTTTGGGCAACTGCCAGAAACTGGGATCATGCTGGAGGCAACTGGAAGAAACTAGAAAAGACTGGGATCATTCTGAGGTAACCAGAACCTTACTGGTGCAACTGGGATACATTGGAAGTGCCTGTAACTCTACTGGGGACAATGGAACCTCACTGGGAGGAACTGGGAACAACTGGAATTATTCTGGCAGCAGCTGGGATAACACTCAGGGTGACTGGACTCCTACTGGGGTTGACTGGGAGAGACTGTGTGCTACTGGAATCACACTGAAAGCAACTGGGAGGAACTGGGAATGACCTGGAGCATGCTGGGAGTGACTGGGATATACTGGGAAAGACTGGGAGCCATGAGGATCATACTGGAGGCTACTGGGGTCATGCTGAAATTGACAAGGAGCAACTGGGATCACACTGGAGTCAACTGGCATCATACTGGGAGTGACTGGCATCAGACTGGGATTAAAGTGGTGTGACTGGACCCTGACTGGGGGTTACTGGGAGCTACCAGGCCCATGCTGAGAGCTCGTGGGGATACACTGGGAGCAAATGGAAATGACAGGATGCTTGCTGGTGACAACTGGGATGTACTGGCAGTGACTGGGATAAAACTGGAGGCAACTGAACCATGCTGGGGTAACTGGGAGTGCCTGGAAACGACTCTAAAAATGTTCAGGACAACTGGGATATACTGGGAGCACCTGAGACATGCAGGTCGTGACTGGGACCACACTGAGAGCCACTGGGAATGTGCTGGGGGAAACTGGGACCCTGCTGGGGGAAATTGGGAACAAGTGTGAGTGACTGAGGCCCTGCTGGGAGAGACTGGCATCATACTGGACTCATTCTGGAATCGTACTGGGAATTACTGAGGCTGTGCTAGGGGCAGCTTGGAACACACTGGATGAAAGTGAGAGCAACTGATAGCAACTGGGACCATGCTAGGGGCAAACTGCATCATAAGGGGGAAGGGCTGGCAGTGACTGGGCTCATACTGGAAGTGCCAAGGAAACTGGAACCACACGGGGGGAGCAACTGGGCTCATACTGGGAGCAGCCACTTCTGGCACTGGGACCCCTGAACTCCTTTCCCAGCCATCTCGCCCCTCCAGCCCCAGCACCCCTGCCAGGATCCTGGCAATCCCAGGGGTCCCCCCATCTCACAGTCCCCACTTTGGGGTTCTGGGGCTCTCCTATCTCAGCAGTCATGCTCAGGGAAGCCGCGGCTCTCCCGGGGCTCCCCAAACCCGGTGTCCCCCTGCCCCCGCCGGTCCTGCACGGTCCCCAGGTGGCCCGGCAGAGCTCGCAGGGCCCGGTCTGGGAAGCCCAACCCCCACCACAGGGGACCCGCATCCCTCCACCCCCTGCCAGGGCTTTGCCACCACTGGGATCCCCCAAAAACACCTCCTAGGGACCCCCCGATGTCCCCCCGAGGGGCTTCTGTAGCCCAGCTTTGGAGCCCGGCAAGCTCCTGTTATAAATACATGTTATATTACTGGCTTTTTTAAAATGAATGCTATATGTATAATGTTGGAATAACTTTGCTGTATAAATATAGGGTTTTTTCTTATATTAACAAAACTAGAAATAGTAGTGTGATAAAATATATATTTCTTAGGCTATAGCATAATATAAAAATGTAAATGGAAACTGTGTGATGTTAAAATGCTTTTTTTCATGTAGCTAACTCAGAGAAAGGTTAAGATAATCAGGAAATTCCTCACATTTTTGGATTATTCTATCTGGATGAAGACAACAGTGACAGACACCAGAACCCCGAAGGAAGAATTTATTGACCCTCTTTTATAAGGGAGTGTAAGGACAGCAGATGGAACCACAAGGAGCAATAAAATATTGATTTTATCTACAAGACGGGATGAAGGCAGCTGAAAGGTTGAAACCAAGCAAAAGAACATCTAAACTCAAAAAAATGTTTGAATAATGCTTGGTGATCTATGAATATGGAACAGGCTGATGCATTTAAATTGTGTTTCCAAGTTAGTAGTTGTGCTCTTGTCTGAATGCCAAGCACCCAGCTGTAACTTTTATTTTAGCCCTTTCCTTTTGTGTCTCTTTTTGTCTTTTTATTAAACCTTTTAAATTTTACCAGAAAGGTGAACCTCGTTTTTCACACTCCAACATCCTCCCAAAAAAACCCCAAATCCAGGCACCTCTGGGACATCTGGGGTGAGCTCCCCCTCCCCGGGTACCTGTGGGATGGGACGCAATGGTCCTGGGTTGCTGCGAGTTCAGGGAGCGCTGGAGCTGCCCAGTTCTTCCTCTTCTTTTCTCTTCTCGTCCTGCTTCCTGCTGCTGCTCCTCCTCTTCCTCCCTCCCTCCTCCTCCTCACTCCCATTCCCCTGACATCTCACAGCTTTCAGGAGGAGCGGGGATGGAGCCAGGACAGGTCGGAATGTGGGAGGGGAGGGGCTGTTGTCTTAGTTTTGAAAGAAGACAGGTATCTGCTACAGAGAGGCAGGGCCTCTCTTGGAATGGATAATTCAAATCCCCTTCCCTCAAATTATTATAATTTAGAAAATTAAAACGGCTCTCAGGCAGAGATATGGGAATAGGAATAACAGTTCTTTACTAATAGGTATAACAAGGCAAACAAACAACAACAACTACAGCAATTAATAGCAAAAACAGAACCAGGGACCTTGACGGAGCTTGGTCCCACAAAACCCGGGGCAGTCTGGTCTCTGGGGGACTTCAAAGAAAAGTACCAAGCTGGAACGGTGGGGAATCCCGGGCTGGTGGATCGGATGAAGTTCGGAGCTCAGTCGGTGGTCACTGGAGGGCAAGGGATGTCTGGAGGGAGGCCAGTGCGGGCCCGCGGTGCAGCAGCTCTAAAACAATGCCGAGGCAGTGGGGCAGGATGCCCAGCCGAGGCAGCTCCAGCAGGGCAGCAAAAAGAGGAATCCGGATCCGGGCACACGAACAGATGATGGTAGCTCTCTCTCTCCAGGATCAGATCCCGGTGGTGCCGTGAGAAACTCACGCAGCAAATGGCAGCCCCCGTCCGCTCCCGACGCAGACTACACCAAAAGTGAAGCTGCCCCCCCCAGCCCCCGTCTTTCTCTCCCCCCCCCTCGGGGAAAACTCCCGGAGACAAGGGTGTAGTCAAGTGCTAGCTTCTAGGCTTTGTTTTCACCTGAGCACTCATAAGTACCCGGCAATCAGTTGCCTTGCAACCCTTGGGAAAAAATTCTATAGGTGAAAAGGATAAACAAGTCTAACCCCCAACATTAATCCACCCCGAATTTTTTCCCATACTAACATATTACATTTGAATTTAAACTGCTAAACTATATACATACATGCACTACCTTAATTATATACATATATACATGCAGATGTGGGTACGAATACAGTGGCATGTGTAGTTCACCCTAAAACAAGGTCTCCTTGAGGTATGCATCGGGTCTGTCCATCTTTTTGCATTATCCACCAAGTGCAACCTGGTCCCTGAGCGAAGACAACCCCACGGATGGGATTGTCTTTGCTGGAGGCAGGATTAACCCAAACAGTTTTTCCCAGCATACCTCTCATGTGTACCACTGGAACCTTATCCCCATCCATTGTTCTCAGGGGCTCAGACTGGGCTGGGCCTGCTCGGTTGCTGGAACCTCTGGTGTTCACTAACCATGTGGCCTTTGCTAAATTAATCTCCCAGTTCTTGAAGGACCCCCCACCCAGTGCCTTCAAGGTGGTTTTAAGCAGGCCATTGCACCGTTCAACTTTCCCGGCAGCTGGTGCATGATAAGGGATGTGATATATCCATTCGATGCCATGTTCTCTAGCCCAGGTGTTTACAAGGCTGTTCTTGAAATGGGTCCCATTGTCCGACTCAATTCTCTCAGGGGTGCCATGTCTCCAAAGGACTTGTTTTTCAAGGCCTAGGATGGTATTCCGGGCAGTCGCATGGGGCACAGGGTAGGTCTCCAGCCATCCAGTGGTGGCTTCTACCATGGTCAGCACATAGCGCTTGCCTTGGCGGGTCTGGGGAAGGGTGATGTAGTCAATCTGCCAGGCTTCCCCATACTTATATTTAGACCACCGTCCCCCATACCATAGGGGCTTCACCCGCTTGGCCTGTTTGATGGCAGCACATGTCTCACAGTCATGGATAACCTGGGAGATACTGTCCATGGTTAGATCCACCCCTCGGTCTCGTGCCCACTTATAGGTGGCATCTCTGCCTTGATGTCCTGAAGCATCATGGGCCCATCGAGCTAGGAACAGCTCTCCCTTGTGCTGCCAGTCTAAGTCTATCTTTGATACTTCTATCTTGGCAGCTTGATCTACTTGCTTATTGTTTCGGTGCTCCTCATTAGCTCTGCTCTTGGGGACATGGGCATCTACATGGCGGACTTTCACAGGTAGCTTCTCTACCCGAGTGGCAATGTCCTTCCACTCATCAGCAGCCCAGATTGGTTTTCCCCGACGCTGCCAGTTGGCCTTTTTCCACCTTTCCAGCCAACCCCACAGAGCATTGGCCACCATCCACGAATCAGTGTAGAGGTAGAGCTTTGGCCACTTCTCTCTTTCAGCAATGTCCAGGGCTAACTGAATGGCTTTGAGTTCAGCAAGCTGACTCGATCCACCTTCTCCTTCAGTGGCTTGTGCAACTTGTCGTGTGGGGCTCCATACAGCTGCCTTCCATTTCCGGTTCAGGCCTACAATGCGACAGGAACCATCAGTGAAAAGAGCGTACTGTGTCTCTTCCACTGGCAGTTGGTTGTACGGTGGTGCTTCTTCAGCCCGTGTCACTTGTTCCTGCTCCTCTTCATCCATGAGACCAAAGCTTTCACCTTCCGGCCAGTTGGTAATAACTTCCAAAATCCCAGGGCGGTTTGGGTTTCCAATACGGGCGCGCTGTGTGATGAGGGCAATCCATTTGCTCCATGTGGCGTCGGTGGCATGGTGGGTAGAGGGAACCTTTCCTTTAAACATCCACCCCAGCACAGGCAGTCGGGGTGCCAGGAGGAGTTGCGCCTCTGTACCAATCACCTCCGAGGCGGCTTGAACTCCTTCATAGGCAGCCAAGATTTCCTTCTCCGTGGGAGTGTAGTTGGCTTCAGACCCTCTGTAGCTTCGGCTCCAGAATCCCAGTGGTCGACCCCGAGTCTCACCCGGCACCTTCTGCCATAGGCTCCAGGACAGGCCATTGTTCCCGGCTGCTGAGTAGAGCACATTCTTTACCTCTGGTCCCGTCCTCACTGGGCCAAGGGCTACCGCATGAGCGATCTCCTGCTTGATCTGGGCAAAGGCTTGCTGCTGTTCAGGGCCCCAGTGGAAATCATTCTTCTTGCGGGTAACCAGGTAGAGAGGGCTCACAATCTGGCTGTACTCAGGAATGTGCATTCTCCAAAAGCCTATGGCACCTAGGAAAGCTTGTGTTTCCTTCTTGCTGGTTGGTGGAGACATTGCAGTGATCTTGTTGATTACCTCTGTGGGTATCTGGCGACGACCATCTTGCCACTTTACCCCTAAGAACTGGATCTCTCGGGCAGGTCCCTTGACCTTGCTCTTCTTGATGGCAAAGCCAGCTTCCAGGAGAATCTGGATGATCTTCTCCCCTTTTTCAAACACTTCCATTGCCGTGTTCCCCCACACAATGATGTCATCGATGTACTGCAGATGTTCTGGAGCCTCTCCCTTTTCCAGTGCAGCCTGGATCAGTCCATGGCAGATGGTGGGACTGTGCTTCCACCCCTGGGGCAGTCGGTTCCAGGTGTACTGCACGCCCCTCCATGTGAACGCAAACTGAGGCCTGCACTCTGCAGCCAGAGGAATGGAGAAAAATGCATTAGCGATGTCAATAGTGGCATACCACTTCGCTGCCTTGGACTCCAGCTCGTACTGGAGTTCCAGCATGTCTGGCACAGCAGCACTCAGCGGTGGTGTCACCTCATTCAATGCACGATAGTCCACGGTCAGTCTCCATTCTCCATCAGACTTGCGCACAGGCCAGATGGGGCTGTTGAAGGGTGAGTGGGTTTTGCTGACCACCCCTTGGCTCTCCAGCTCCCGGATCATCTTGTGGATGGGGATCACGGCATCTCGATTGGTCCGATACTGCCGGCGGTGCACCGTCGAGGTGGCAACTGGTACTCGTTGTTCTTCTACCTTCAGGTGTCCTACTGCAGATGGGTTCTCTGACAGTCCAGGCAAGGTGTTCAATTTCTTGATGCCCTCTGCCTCCACAGCAGCTATTCCAAAAGCCCATCTGAGTCCCTTAGGGTCTTTGTAATACCCATTCCGGAGGAAGTCAATGCCCAGGATACACGGGGCCTTTGGGCCGGTTGCAATCAGATGTTTCTGCCACTCCTTCCTGGTCAGGCTCACCTCGGCTTCCACCAGAGTCAGTTGCTGTGATCCCCCTGTCACTCCAGCAATGGAAATGGGTTCTGCCCCCACATGTCCCGATGGCATCAGGGTACACTGCGCACCAGTATCTACCAAAGCTTCATATTTCTGTGGCTCTGATGTGCCAGGCCATCGAATCCACACAGTCCAAAAGACTCGGTTTTCCCGTGCCTCTTCCTGGCTAGAGGCAGGGCCCCTCTAGCACTGGTTATTATTCCCTTCCTGGGCATACATTGTAGAGGCTCCTTCAAGGGGATCTGACATATCATCTTCACTTCTATAATACCTGGTGGCTCGGTCCTGGGAGGTTGAGGCTACTTTCATTTTAGTGGGACCCCCTCGGTTAGTGTTTCTCTCCTTGAGCTCACGCACCCGTGCTGCCAGGGCAGAAGTGGGTTTTCCATCCCACCTTCCCATGTCTTCCCCATGGTCACGCAAGAAAAACCACAGGTCAGCCCTTGGGGTGTACCCTCTCTCTCTAGCTGGAGGGCGTTGGGCTCTGGCTCTGGGGCCTGTGACTCGCACCGGTGCCACATGGGAACTGTTCCTCCTCATCTCCTCCCTCACCTCCTCCCTCACTTCTCTTATTACCTCCTCTTTGAGTTCCTTAACTACTGCAGAGACCTGAGCCTGCATTGGGCCACTGACCATGCTCTCATAATTTCTGAGCCTGCTGGCGACAGAACCCACTGTCTCCCGGTTGCTATCAGGATTGATCATTGCAATGAAGGTGGTGTATTGAGATGGCCCTTTACTTGCCAGGTTCCACAACATCTGCCCTGTGCACCTGACCTTGTCAGGGTCATTGTCATGCTGTCCACCTCTCCCAAAGAGTACCTCTAATATGGCCACTTCCCTCAGCTGTTGGATCCCTTCCTCAAGGGTCTTCCACTGACTTCTATGATGGTGCTCCTGCATTCTGTCTCTGTGGACAAACCTCTCCCTTACACTCATTAGAAGTCGCTCCCAGAGGGGAAGGGGCCCTTGCTCCCTTACAAATACTTGATTCACCCCTGAGTCCTGGGTCAAGGGTCCCAAGTTCCTTGCCTCACCGCCATCCAGTTGCACGCCTGTACCTATAAGGTCCCAAACCCGAAGTAACCAAGTTGTATAAGCCTCACGTCCCCGTCGTGCAATATCTTTTTGCAGATTACGTAGGCTTTCATAGGTCAGGGACTCGATGGTAATCTCAACCTCTGGTTCCCCTGCGGGCTGTGAGGGCCCTCCTTTCTTATCCTTATTACCTGGGTGCTCTGATTTCATCTTATACTTCTTTGTTTCTACAGGGGCAACTGCAGCTGGTTGTGACTGGTCCTGTGGTTCAGCTGGAACCTGGACGGTTGTAACCTCTGTGGGTTCCACTGCTGCACCATCGGATTCTCCCCTTTCAGGGCAAGGGGAGGGCTTCTCACCAGCTGGGGAAGTGTATTCTTTCAGCACTTGGCTCATCTCACGTATCTCTTTCACTAGAACCCCCACCCAACTGGGGTGGTTCATTTCTGGGGTGGGCTGCGGGGCAGGGTCAGGCAGTGGGCCAGCATCCCCAGTCTCTGGGGCAGTATCATGCCTTACAGCAGTATCTCTAGTCTCTGGGGCAGTATCAGGCCCCACAGCAATATCCCTAGTCTGTGCAGTGTTCCAAATTGACCTCACCTTATCTTTGAAAGCTAAATAAGCTAGGATCATCAGCAACATTTGGTTAGTTTCTAGAGGAAATTTGAACTCTTCAAAAGCTGGTGGAGTAGGCATAAGGAACTGGCTAAAGGTCTGGAAAACTTCTCTCACTGTCATTTCCTCACAGAAAGTACCATTCTTAAAGTAACCCCAAATACACCCACTTAGTATGTGATAGCCATGTATCCACGTGCCTGCTGTCCAGAGCAAGTTAAAAATCAGTGAATTCCTCACCTTATCAGCCCATAAAACAAACTGAATAACAGCCACAGTAGCTTTTGTTATAGGGCCCATGTTTAGATAAGGGCTTGCAAATGGGCAAAATAAAGCTACAACCACATGCCACCCGAACCAGGATAAGTTAGACCACATGGCGTTACCTATCAAGGTTTCTATATCCAGTGAACAAGAATGAACAAGAAATTAGGTCACTTAAGAACTGTTATTCCCTTTTTTCTCTCAATGCCCTCAAGCCCCACGTCTGGGCACCAAAATCTGTCTTAGTTTTGAAAGAAGACAGGTATCTGCTACAGAGAGGCAGGGCCTCTCTTGGAATGGATAATTCAAATCCCCTTCCCTCAAATTATTATAATTTAGAAAATTAAAACGGCTCTCAGGCAGAGATATGGGAATAGGAATAACAGTTCTTTACTAATAGGTATAACAGGCAAACAACAACAACAACTACAGCAATTAATAGCAAAAACAGAACCAGGGACCTTGACGGAGCTTGGTCCCACAAAACCCGGGGCAGTCTGGTCTCTGGGGGACTTCAAAGAAAAGTACCAAGCTGGAACGGTGGGGAATCCCGGGCTGGTGGATCGGATGAAGTTCGGAGCTCAGTCGGTGGTCACTGGAGGGCAGGGATGTCTGGAGGGAGGCCAGTGCGGGCCCGCGGTGCAGCAGCTCTAAAACAATGCCGAGGCAGTGGGGCAGGATGCCCAGCCGAGGCAGCTCCAGCAGGGCAGCAAAAAGAGGAATCCGGATCCGGGCACACGAACAGATGATGGTAGCTCTCTCTCTCCAGGATCAGATCCCGGTGGTGCCGTGAGAAACTCACGCAGCAAATGGCAGCCCCCGTCCGCTCCCGACGCAGACTACACCAAAAGTGAAGCTGCCCCCCCCAGCCCCCGTCTTTCTCTCCCCCCCCTCGGGGAAAACTCCCGGAGACAAGGGTGTAGTCAAGTGCTAGCTTCTAGGCTTTGTTTTCACCTGAGCACTCATAAGTACCCGGCAATCAGTTGCCTTGCAACCCTTGGGAAAAAATTCTATAGGTGAAAAGGATAAACAAGTCTAACCCCCAACAGCTGTGTACCCCAGAAATGGCATCACTGGGAGTGACTGGTTTGTACTGGGATCATACAGTGACTGGGATTGCACTGGGTTTGTACTGACATCACACTGGGATCATACTGGGATCATACTGGAAGTGAGGAGCCTGCAGGGGGCAATTGAGGCCATGTTGGAGGAAATTGGGATATACTGGGAGTGACTGGGATCATGCTGAGGGTGACCAGGAGCAGCTGGGAGCAACTGGGATCATGCTAGGAGCTGCAAGGCTCTGGGAGTGACTGGGTGCATGCTGGGGCTGATTGGAAGCAACTGGGCTTATACTGGGATGAACTGGGGTCATGCTGGAGGTGACTGGGATCATACTGGCAGCGAGTGTGACTGGGAGTGGTTGTGAGCAAATGGGATCATGCTGGAAGGAACTGGGGTACACTGGGAGAGACTTGGATGACTGGAAGAGATGTGAAGGTGAAAGGGAGCAACTGGAACCATGTGGGGTGCAACTGGTTCATACTGGCAGTGACTGGGACCACACTGGGCTCATCTTTGGATTATATTGGGAGTGTCTGGACTAACACTGGGAGTACCTGAGAGTGACTGGGAACACACCCTGCACATCATCCCCATACTGGGGTGACTGGGAGCCACTGGGAGCACGCTGGGAGCAAATGGCATCATACTGGGACTGAGGGGGTTGATCTAGCTGGAGGCAACTGAGACCATACTGGGAATGATTGGAAGGAATTAGTGAATCATGATTTTAAAGAGTTAAGATTTTGGCTAAGGGTTAGAAGCAATTCATATTGATCAGAATGTAAGTTAGTTAAAAAAACTGGGAGGTTCATAATTATCAGTTTCTTAAGCTCGAGCTAATTGATGTATTGTTTGCCATTATGAGCTCATTTTAGTTTTGTTTTTAGAAGGAAATGGAGGAAGTGAACTGTATAAGAACAGATTGAAACCAGTAAGAACAATGACCAGCATCTGGACTTTATATCAATCAATCACAAAGCAGGGGACCTTGAGTAGTGCCAGAGGGTCATAGAGACCTGATGAAGACTCTCCTGACTTCATCCTTTGAGACCACTGACCCAACTTGAGACCACTGACCCAATTCAAGCGAAGAATTGCGCACACATGAAGGACTAATAGCTTCATTTTTATACAGAGCGGGGATGGGAGGTGCTGGGGTTATGCACATGTATTGTATGTAAGATCTTGGGAAATAAATAGAGGGCAAAGAACCTTGGATGATGTGGTCACGCCATTTGGAGACAACTCCCATGCCGCCCGCTGGTGTTAATAAACATACCATTTGTAACTTTAACTACTTAGAGTGTCTCTAACTTTGATTTTCAGTTTTAACAACTCAGCACAATGCCAACCTCTAGATGCACCAAAAGCTGCAGGAAAATTCCCACAAGTACAAGCTATTCCATTCACTCCTTCTTGACTTGCTAAATTCTTCATTCACAGTTGTAGCTCCCAATCCAAAGCCACTAATGGTCATCCCAGCAGATGTCCATTAGAAACATTCTAAATATATTATTCTCCTCTTCCCCAGTCAAGCTACCAAGATGGACTGAATTCAGAAGCTCCCACAAATTGTGCCCAAACCACTGAGGCAAAGGAATTCTCTCTATTCATCTGGCCAGATTGGATTCTCAGACTTAAACTACTCCTATTATAATTCTAGCAATCAGCATCTACAAACACAACCTCCGTACGTAAATCACAACTAAGCCCTTATCAAAGGCTTCTATTCTTCCTTGCCAGACTGGTCCTGGCCTTTATCTCTCCCCAGTCTGCTTCAAAAGCATTCATGTCTCAGCTCCCAGAGACTGATCAACTCCTTCAAACAAACCACTTTTACTATTTCTTACTCAGCCTGTGCTGCACTTACAACCTTTGACACAAGATACAGTGTTGCCTCAAAAATACACCACAGCTCCAAAACACAACTCTAACTCACTTACACATGGACAAAACATCTCTTCCATGCACACTAGCACCACAACCTTATTATTCCTGCGGCAAACACTTACAAACCCATTATACTTATACTAAAGCACTCAACCTCTGTATCTCAAATTCCACAGGCAAAACCACCTGAACACCAGGCCTGAACAACTCTGGGAGTCCGAACCCTTTAACATGAACACCGGGTGTTACAGTAAATACCGTCCCCCGGAACCGAAGTACGCACACACCACAGTCACAGCGGGGAGGGGGCTTTTTATTAAGGGTTTTACACAACATGCAGCGCTATCAAACGCTTTAATCATGTGCCCCACTCGTCTCGTTTTTTCCCGGCCATTTCAGTCACCCAAAAAGGGAACCTCAGGTCCAAACTCTCACTCATTTTTTTACTAATAGCACATCTCAACAAACTCTCTCACAATCGTTCTCACAGTCAGGACACATTCACACAGCATAACAACCATAGACCAGGATTTACTCTTACGAGTGCTAGGCCCCAAATTTCCACCAAACTGAGCCCTCTACAATGCAACAAACGGCGAAATCCCCTTCTGCCAGCAACCACAGCCCGAGCCCCCCTGGCTCGGTACAACAGCTCAGCAGCTCTCTGTGCTGGCAACCAAATACAACTGAGCAGACACCAACTGCAATTTCAGCTTGCAAGCACACTGTAGAGGCACAAGTTGTGTGTGGGATGTCTCCCGCAACTTACCGATGGCGTTTCCTGACCACACATATGCCTTACAGGTGTTAAAATAAATAGGGCAGGAGATCATTTTTACTCCTTTGATTGCCTTTATTAAAATTGGGGAAGCTCGGGGGGGTCGGCACGCCGCCTCCGTTGCTCCCTGTAGACGCCTGGGGACACCACTGAGGAGGAGGTCCACGTCGTTCCTGCTGCTATGCTTCAGGGCCGGGAGTTCGCCCTCACGGGGGTTCCCAGGAACTCGATGAACTTGGGCTCGCTCTAGGGGTGCTTCTCCTGTCAACTGCTTTTTAAGTCACGGCGACCTTTTGGTGGAGCTGAGCATGCTGGGTGTCTTTTCTCATTGGTCGGGTTCATTTGCATATGGGCGGTGTCCTGAGATCTTGACAGGCAGGCTGGCAGGGAGCAACAGAGACCTGACCCGGAAAGGGAAGGGAGGGACTTGGGAAGGAGGGCATACAACTTGGGTATCAGGGAAAATGGGGTACAGCAAGGGTACAGACAACAAAGCAAATGCTTAACATGGGTTTAAACAATTTAAACATTTTAAACAATAACTGAGTGGCCTATACAGTTTTGTGGGGGTACTGGTTTTTGTTCCTTTCAATCCCCCCTTTATTTCTTTGATCGGGCTTTTCGCCCGCATCAATCAACTAGTTCTGACTCCTGGGAATATGCCCTTTTTAGGTCTTGATACTGATCATAAATTTGCTTTGCTGTGTCTAACTCTTCTTCATGTGGACTTAATTTCATTATGTTCACGGGTTTTTGGGTACCAATTTCGGGGATTTGGAGGCTGGCCTGTACGGCGGACGTTATGGTCCGAATTAGGCAGGGTAGTAGGCAAGGGAGTAGTAGGAGGCTAGCAAGAGCACTTATGGCTACCAACATTATTTTCTTCCACCAATCTCCTTTCCATGACCAAAAATTGTCCCACCAGTCGGTGTTCATGAGAGGGGTCCACTCTTGGGTACCGACATATGCAATTTTTCTGATCTCTTTTGATATGTTTCTAATTACTTCACTCTTATCATCAATCTCTAGGCAGCATTCTGAGGAGTTAAACTTCCCGCATATGCCACCCTCATTTGCCAATAGATAATCGACTGCTAGCCTAATTTGGTAGACAACTGCTCGGGTTTGGGCCAATTGATTACTGATGTGGTCGAGGGCTAGGGCAGTCTTATTAGAAATTATTTCAAGCACAGCTTGTAGTCTGATGATCCTGTTCAACATATAAATTGGTGTCCGGTACCCCCAGGACCCATCTTGAGCCCAGGTTGCTGGCCCATAGGTTCTTACTATCTCTCCTGGGGTCCATATTTTCCCCTTCCATTTTTGGGTGCTCCCCATGTCGATAACAGACCTTCTTCTTATTGACTTTCTTTAGGTATCATAGAGGGGTATGCCTAGGTGGTTCCCTGATTCTCGGGGTAATAAAAAGAAAGAGGGTTTTATAATTCCTATTGTGCAGCTGCCTGCCCAGTTTCCCGGGAGGTGAGTATATGCTTATCCCCGCATATCCAAAAGAGGTGCTGTGGAGCTCTCCATGAAGTGTTTTGTACATCATACGGGTATTCCCAATACTTAGAGATTTCTCTGATTCCCCAGAAGGGGTTTATCCCTTGGTCTGCACATTCATGTAGATCATATCCCTCATGATAAATGCACCCTGCCTTTTTCTTTCCTATGGACCAGTACATTTCGGGCTCTCTAGGGACCCATTCTTGTTTCATCTCTTTTACTATTAGGTACCTTTTGCAAGCCATTGCTCCTACAAACACCTTATACCTTTTCCCTGTCCTCCTTATACACTCTTCCCCAATTATTTAGATTTCAAATCCCATTGTTCTTTTCTCCTCTCTTTTTCATTTGGGGTTCTTGTCTCATCAATTTCCATCTTAAGATGTCAAGGGGTGCTAAACTCGTCCCCTCCCATGGCCATACATCGGCCATTTGAGTGCTCCCACATACCCAGCAATTTGTAAGGTTTAGCTCGTGGCTAATCTTTTCAATTAGGTCTATAAACAAATTTTTACTTAGGGGTTCTTCTATCTCACTTTTCTTACGGTCAATGGCTTTTCTTTTATCAAGTCAGCAACTCCTTCTATATTGTTCAATTCTTCCATACAGAACCAGTCTCTGATAGGGCATTCCCCGGTCAGGGCTGCTTAATTTGCAGCGTTTCTAGCGAGCCAATATTGCTTGCCGTCTTCTTGGCAAGTGGTTAATTGGGCAATGTCAAAGCAAATGGGGTTCACATTTGTGTGGACTCTGATCAGGGCCTGTAGGTTCTCCCCATCGTAGATGGGGGAATAGCACTTTGAGCATGCTCCCCTGCTTGCCTGATCACCACCAGGACTATCACTAGTTTCTCCAGGAGTCCAGTATGAACCATCATCATTGGTCTCACCTGGCCTTGCCTCCTGGGACCTGGAGCTCTCAAGTTTGGCTTACAGAGTCCTTTTCTTTCAATGTGTCCCCGCTTAATGTTTTGGTCTGCCCTCCTGGAGGGTGCCCTATGAGAGACTCCTTCAACTCTTGGTGGCCCTAGTAACAGCTTTTTAAACTCATTGCAAGGTTCAACTCTTATCAGAATAGTATATCAATTTCATACAAGCTTACAACAAACAACTCACTATTTTGCAGTGAACAATTCACTTCAACTGTTTAACTCGTGTTACAATAACACAACAATTCCTTCATACAAAGTCCCGGCGAACAATTCGCTTAAACTTTTTGCTAATGTCCCTTGAATACTACTGAGTCTGTATAGTTCTTTACTTGGCTTTTGGATTCTTCCTGAGGATGACTTTTAAAGGTTCTGGACCCTGAGCAACAGTCCACTGGGAGTCTTGGTTTTTAGAGCTTGGGCCTGGAGTATCGCTTGGTGGTGATACTGGTCCTTTCACCCTCGTGATGTGAGTCCAGCCCTTCTCTCTCGTGCGGACAGCAGTGTGAGTGGTCAGGAGCACCTGGAAGGGACCTTCAAATCTTGGAGTTAGTGGGGTGTTGCTCCAAGACTTAATTAGCACCCAATCCCCGGGATTGATCTGATGGGTTTTAGACTCAAGGGGGGAGTTTGGGGGATATACCCTTTCTTTCGGAGATCTTCTAAGATCTTTCTGATTGTTTTTAGGTACTTCTGGGCTGCAGTTTCTCCTTCCTGGTAACTCCCAGTGCTAAAGGGGGTCAATAGGAATGGGAGCCCAAACATCATCTCATAGGGGGAAACCCCCAGTCAGATCGAGGCCTAGTTCTTATTCTCAAAAGAGCAAGAGGTAGACACTTGAGCCAATTCAATTGGGTTTCTTCAATTAATTTTGTTAGTACATTCTTTAGTGTTCTGTTCATTCTTTCTACCCTTCCTGAACTTTGGGGATGCCAGGGAGTGTGAAGTCTCCACTTCATCCCTAGGGCTTCAATTGTTTTCTGTAAAATTTTAGCAGTGAAATGGGGGCCTCGATCTGAGTCGATGTTGTTAACCAGCCCATAGCGGGGAATTATGTGCTCGAGAAGGATCTTTATGACTACTTCAGCAGTCTCCTTCCTTGTGGGGAATGCCTCTACCCAATGGTGAGGTGGTCTACTATTACCAGAAGGTGTTTGTAATTTTGTACTGGGGGCATCTCAGTAAAATCTACTTGAACATTCTGGAATGGCCTTAGGGCCAATTCTCTTCCCCCAGGTGTGGCTTCCCTCACGGCTCTTTGGTTTACCTTCTGGCAAATGGTGCATCCCTGAGTTACAGCTTTTGCTAAGCTGTATACTCCTAGACACAAATGTTCTCTTAAAAAGTGGTTACACATTCCTTGAATTCCCCAATGTGTTAATTCATGTATTTCAGTGAGCATTCTTCTTGCTAGGGGCTTATTCAGGAACTTCCTCCCGTCTAAGGTTATCCACTCCCCTTGTTTTCCCTTTTGCATTTTTAGCTCCTCTATCATTTTCTGCTCTTTCTCACTGTATATTGGCTCTGCATCTTCCCTCTCCTCTCTTGGAGCTTCACTTAATGCTAGCATCTTAACTGGTTCTTCTGAACTTAAGGCTGCCCTTTTTGCCTCTTGGTCTGCTAATTGGTTCCCCCTCTTTTCAAGGGTGTCCCTTTTGATGACCCCTTACATGGACCACTGCTATCTCTTCGGGCTTCAACAGGGATTCCAATACTAGTTTTATCATCTCCCTGTGTACCAGGTCCTTCCCTTTTGAATTCAGATATCCCCGTTCTTCCCAGATCTTTCCAAACGTATGGACTATTCCAAAGGCATACTTTGAGTCTGTATATATTGTCCCTCTGTCTTTCTCTAATGCATCGAGCCCTCTCTTCAAGGCATACACTTCGCAACATTGGGCGGACCAATTTGAAGGTAATCTCCCTTTTTCTAAAACCTCCAAGTTCTCTTTTCCTATGCACTCAATCACCACATATCCTGATGCTCTTTTCCCCTCTAACACTCTAGAGGACCCCTCTGTAAACAATATCCTCCCGTACTGCAGGGGTACATCCTCAAGGTCTTCTCTAACTTTTGTCTGCAGATCTATGACCTCTAAGCAGTCATGTTCTAGTGCAGGAGCGGGTTCTCCTGAGAGGAATTGCGCAGGGTTTAAGCTCGTGGTTATTGCGAGCTCTAAGTCATTAGCATTTGTCAGAATTACCTCATACTTCAATATTCTGGAATCGGTTAACCACTGCTGGGCCCTCTGGCTCAATATTGCCCTGAGATCATGAGGTGTGTGAGCTGTGATCCTCCCTTGTAGGGTTAATTTCTGCGCTTTCTCTATAAGGACTGCTGCAGCTGCTACTACCTGAAGACAAGTTGGCCATCCCCTTGCGACGGGATCTAGGAGTTTCGAAAGGTAGGCTACGGGCTTTTTGTGTCCTCCCCATTCTTGGGTTAACAACCCATAGGCCACCCCCTTTTCTGCATTTATAAATAGATCAAATTTCTTTTTGAGATCAGGGAGACTTAGCACTGGAGCTGAAGACAATTGGATTTTAAGTTCTTCTAACTGTTTCTCGTCTTCAGCTGTCCATCTTATAGGTTCTGGTTGGACTAATTTCTCATATAAGAATTTAACATTTTGGGAGTAATTTTCTATCCACAGCTTACAGTATCCAAATAGGCCTAATAGTTTCCTTACATCTCTTTTTGTAGTTGGCGCTGGGATAGATATTATACCTGAGATTCTCTCAGGGCTTAATTTCTTATATCCTTCTCCAATTATGTGCCCAAGATAGGTGACCTGGGGCTCTACAAACTGTAATTTGTTTTTGGACACCTTCAAGCCTTTTTCTCCTAGAAAATTTAGGAGCTCCGTGCTGGTCACTCTTACTTTATTTCGTTCCCTCCCTGATATTAAGATGTCATCTACATATTGTAAAATCTGCACCTCGTCTCTTGGGGTATATTGTTCCAGTAATTTCTCTAGGGCTTGCCCGAACAAATTTGGGGATTCTGTAAACCCTTGGGGAAGACGCGTCCACCTCAACTGCTGCTTCCTCTGGCTCTTAGGACACTCCCATTCAAAGGCAAACCAGTCCCTGCTCTCTTCAGCCAAAGGACAAGCCCAGAATGCATCTTTCAAATCTATTACTGTGAACCAAGCATGATCTCTGGGTATTTTACTTAGGAGGGTATATGGGTTGGACACCACTGGGTGTCTGGTTACTGTTCTCTTATTCACCTCCCTCAGGTCTTGTACTAGCCGGTATTTGTCTTCAGCTTTCTTTACCGCCAAAATGGGCGTATTGTGAGGGGACATGCAGGGTTCCAGCACCCCTTCTGTTAATAGTTGAGTTATAATTGGTGCCAGACCATTCTTGCCTTCTGTAGAGATGGGATATTGTTTGACCCGTATAGGGGACATCCCTGCTTGTACTTCTATTTTTATAGGTGGTATGTCTAAATACCCATATTTTCCCTCCTCGCCCATACTTCTGGTTTAATTTCACTCAGGTCCTCAGTGGTCATCCTCATCATTTGGACTATCATCTTCCCCCCTCTAGGGAAGATTCCCACTCCTAGTTGGACTTGCAAATCTCTGCCAAGTAAGTTACTGTCCAGTTTAGGTAAATATATAAGATCAGCTATGCACTTCCTTGAGTTCCCTTTTATCTCTATGTTTCTATGATTGAGGCTTTGAAGGGTTTCCCCTCAGCCCCTAGGACCTCACACATCAGGGCCCCAATTGATGTTCCACTTGGAAGTTGTCTTATACTGGATCTGTCTGCTCCAGTATCTACTAAAAATTCAAATTCCTCATGGCGGGGACCCACCTCAAACTTTACTATGGCTCTTCATGATGTTTCATAGGGTCCCCTAGCGCATAGAGCCCATGACACCCCTAATCCTCATCACCTTCTCCTTTCAACCATTTTCTAGGGTCTCTTGCTCTCTAGAAATTGCCTCATCGAATGTTAGTTTCTGGCAATCTTTCTTTATGTGTCCTACCTCCCCGCAGTAGAAACACTTCTAGTTTCCCCTTGCCTTTGCGGAGTCCTCCAAGAGGTAAAACCTTCCCTCTCCCACCGGGGGTTTGAGATTTCCCCATCTTGGGGTCCTTGCTGTCCCTAACACTCTCTCTAGCCACAGCCACCATAATTTTTGCCTTCGCCCTCATCTTGTCTTCCTCCCTCCTCAAATAGACTCTCAAAGCCTCTCTTAACAGCTCGTTTATCCTCTTTCTTGCCAATCCTCTAGTTTCTCCAATTTCCTTCTTATGTCTGGCCAGGATTTAGTGACAAACTGCAGCTTTAAAAACCCTGGCCTTCTGGACTATCTGGGTCCAGATTTGAATACTGCTGGAAATTTTTTCTTAGCCTGTTCACCACGTGCTGGGTCTCATCTTTTCCTGTGCCCCATCAAGGGCTAGCTTAGTGTTGTTACTTCGAGGCACTGACTCCTTAATCCCTCTTATCATAAGGGACCTATAATCCTCCATATTCCTCCTGTCTTCTTCTCTATTCGGGTTCCACCCTGGGTCAGCTATAGCAACTTCTGGTCTGCTGGGGGACCCACTCGGTTATCTCTTTCCCAAATCTGCATTCCTGCAGTTCTCACTAACCGAACTTCCTCAGGTTAAAGAGGATGTTCAAGATAGAATTCATTTCTCCCCAGGTGTAAATGTTTGGGCCTAGGAACTGATCAATCTGATAGAGATCCTACGGGATCCTCCATAGATTTCCCAGTTCCTTTTTAAAATTCGCACTTCTGATGCAGTTAGAGGGGCATTCACAAATCCTACTCCTCCCATTGCCCCTCCCATCGGAACTTCCCTTAAGGGGAAGAGTTTTGGTTTTGACCTTGTATTATTATAGGGCCCATCTGAGGTTTCCACCATTTGGGGAGAGTTGTGCTGGGGTTGACGAGCCTAGCTCCCAGTGGAAGGAGGCGCAGGAAGGGCTGAGGGCAAGGGGGAGATACTTGTACTCAGGTCTGGGAGATGGGGGGCAGAGCAGGAGAATAAAAGGGGTTGGCCTTTGAGAGGGTCAGGTTTGGCTGAGGTGACAGAGGGGTGGTCGTTACCGATGCCCTGCTAAGGAAGGGGCAGGGGTATAGCCTGGGGAAATGGGATTTGGCTCGAGGGTAAGGTGGGAGGGTTTCCGGGGATAGCTTGGGGAACTTCTGGGTAGACTGGAGGGGGAGGAGGTAAGTGATCAAGGGGATCCAGGCACGACTATCCTCTCTCTTCCCTACCTCCTCATTCTCCTCTTTTGCTCCTTAAGTTTACAAATCTCGCTCTCTCCTCCTCATTACTATATTTCCTCCAGCAAGCTGCATACAGCACTTGCTCTGCACTCAAATTCTTTTGGGCCTTCAGGTGCTGTCATAACTGGGAGCACATCCATGAGTCTGTGGTCCCGCATCTTGGCCATCTTTCTGGCAATCTAAGGCGGGCCTAGACCTCACACAATAATAAATCATTTTTAGCTTATTCAGCTCCCTCGTGGCCTCTCGTTCCTCCATTTCTCGAGCATCCGCCCGAGCGGGCTGTCGGGTGGTATACTCTGATGTGTCTGACTACTTCTCTCCTCCACTGGCTTCTCTTTCCTCATGCACGCTCCCATTCTCACTAGGCTAAAACAATTTTTACGGTGCCCTCACCCAAAAGGAAAAATAAAACAGGGCAACACAAACTAAAATACTTCGCCTCCACAAAACAAAAACTTTTGTTAAGGTGCCCCTACACAAACGGAAGAATAATGACGGGCAACTTAAGCTTTAATTCCACATCACTCTGGTACCCCGAAGGTAACCCCCTCTGTTACCCCGGCCGGTACTCAACAAGCGAGTGCCCCGTCGGCAGCCCTGAGCCCCCAGCCAGCACTTTGCTGGTGCCCCGCAAGCAGCCCCTAACCGCCTGGTACCCTGTGGGTAACCCTCTGTACCCCAGCCAGTACCCTATACAGGCTTCGGCAGCTGCTTCAGCCAGCACCCTCACTCACTCACCACGTGCTGCGGGCCCCCGAAAGTGGGCCGGACAACCAACGCCTCACAGGGCCGTGATCCCACCACAGCCAGCACCCGAGCACACGGCGCACAACTCACGCACTTCCCTACTTCGGACCCTTGTGCTTAGGGCCCCTACCACTCACACCCTGCACCCCGGTCGGCTGCGCCGGCCCGCAACCCCAGCCAGTGCAGCTCTCTCACTCCGTGCCCTGTCCGCTACCCCAGCCAGTGCCTGGGACTCTGACCGAGCCCCGAAAGTGGCCTCCCACCCTGTGGGTCCGAGCCCCGACCTCCGAGCCCCCGAAAGTGGCCTCCCACCCTGTGGCCCGAGCCTCCGACACTCGGGTCAGCCACCACAGCCAGCACTCAGATGGGAACTCGGATCGGCCACCGCAGCCAGCACTCCGGTTCACCAGGCACCCCGGGCTATAGCCCCAGGCGACACTCTCTCGCTTCCTATGCCTCGTCTGAGCCCCCGAAAGTGGCCTCCCACCCTGTGGGCCCGAGCCCCCGAAAGTGGCCTGCCCGCCCAGGGCAGCCACGCAGCCAGCACTCGGGTCGGCCACCTCAGCCAGCACTCAGAGGCACAGTGTGCGCCTTCCACCTTTCCTAGGCCTTCCGCGCACTCGGATTGCCTAGGTCGGTCTTCTTCCCTGGGTATGGGGGTACCTCTCTCCTGTCACCCTAGGCGTGCCACTCTCTCCTATATTCCCTCCGCACGCCAGGAGGGGGGGGGCCTCTATGCCCTGTGGCACCTCATTCACTCGTCACCAGTCGCTTCCCCCTGTTCCCGGCCGGCCCCTCGCGGGGTCCGGAACCGCGGTACTGAGGGGTCCACACTCGCTCCGGGGATCTGAGCTGCCAGTCCCCGTCTCACTCCTCCGCTCACTCACTCGCCTCCACTCCCGCCGCCGGCTTTTCTCACCAGCTCTCCTTGGTGCTGTCCCACGGCGTCCTTGGTCCGGATGAGGCCAGCTGTCCCGGAGGTCCAGGGGCAGGTGGCGCCTTCCGTCCGCCGTCCTCTTCAGAGTGTGGCCGATCCCGGACGAGCCCCCAGAATTGTTAAAATAAATAGGGCAGGAGATCGTTTTTACTCCTTTGATTGCCTTTATTAAAATTGGGGAAGCTCGGGGGGGGGTCGCACGCCGCCTCCGTTGCTCCCTGTAGACGCCTGGGGACACCACCGAGGAGGAGGTCCACGTCGTTCCGCTGCTGTGCTTCAGGGCCGGGAGTTCGCCCTCACGGGGTTCCCAGGAACTCGATGAACTTGGGCTCGCTGTAGGGGTGCTTCTCCTATCAACTGCTTTTAAGTCACGGCGACCTTTTGGTGGAGCTGAGCATGCTGGGTTCTTTTCTCATTGGTCGGGTTCATTTGCATATGGGCGGTGTCCTGAGATCTTGACAGGCAGGCTGGCAGGGAGCAACAGAGGCCTGACCCGGAAAGGGAAGGGAGGGACTTGGGAAGGAGGGCATACAACTTGGGTATCAGGGAAAATGGGGTACAGCAAGGGTACAGACAACAAAGCAAATGCTTAACATGGGTTTAAACAATTTAAACATTTTAAACAATAACTGAGTGGCCTATACAGTTTTGTGGGGGTACTGGTTTTTGTTCCTTTCACAGGTAAACTGTTAAAACGGTCTCAGTTTTAAACATACCCTTTTATCCGTAGTTTTTAGTAGTCAGGAGTCCTTGTCTGCTGCTGGATGGACAGTCCAGGCAGGGAGTCCACACTTCCAGGAATATCGTGGGGTGTGCCCCAAGTGGGTCCTCCACCCCAGCTGCTCTCACAGCTGAGCAGAGCCTCCTCCTGGCTGGGGGGCCAGAATGAGTTGTTAAAAACTTATATGGTCACCGACAACGATCTTGTAACTAGTTAAAGTTAGAAAGTGGTATGTTTATTCACCTGCAGGCAGAACGGGAGTCATCTCCAAAAGGCTGTACAAGGGGCCATACAAGGTTCTTTGCCCTTTATTTATTTCCCAAAATCTTACATACAATTCATGTGCATAACCCCAGCACCTCCCATCCCTGCTCTGTATTAAATGAGGCTATTAGTCCTCCATGTGTGTGCAATTTTTCCCTTGAATTGGGTCAGTGGTCTCAAATTGGATCAGTGGTCTCAAAGGATGAAGTCAGGAGAGTCTTCATCAGGTCTCTGTGACCCTCTGGCATGATTCAAGGTCCCCTGCTTTGTGATTGATTGATATAAAGACCAGGTTCTGATCATTTGTCCACTGCTTTCAATCTGTTCTTCTAATGGTTCACTTACTCCACTTCCTTCTATAAACAAGTTTATAATGGCAAATAATACAACAATTAGCTCTAGCTTAAGCATCTAATAATCATTAACCTATCATTTGCTTATCTAACTTACACTCTGATCCATATAAATTGCTTCTAACCCTTGGCTAAAATCTTATCTCTTTAAAATCATGATTCAGTGCCCCCCAAATGTTGGGTGCCGCCTGAATGTCGAGGTGTCTCTGCACAGGCCCCCCAGGCTGCCAAGGGTCATCTGTGTCCACGTCCACCAGGAGAACACGATGGTGGCCGTCATCTTCTCCCAGCCTGTTAGGCTGAGTGGGGACACCTGGGAATCCCTAAAATTACCTGGGTATACCCAAATTCATCTTGGTAGCCCCCAAAAATCACCTGGATACCCCCAAAAACCTGGGTACTTCTAAAAGTCACCTGGATCCCCCCAAATCACCTGGGTACCCCCCAAAATCCACCTGGATACACCTGAGTACACCCCACGTTCACCTAGGTCCCTCCCCAAATTACCTGGATACACCTGGGTACTCCCTCAAATCACCTGGGTCCCCCACAAAAGTCACCCGGATACCCGACAGAAGTCACCTGGGTACCCCAAAAATCACCTGGGTCCCCTCAAAATTCTCCTGGGAAGCCCAAAAATCACCTGCGTACCTCCCCAAAATCACTTGGATTCCCTCTTAAAATTTCCTGGGTACCCCCAAAACTACCTGGGTCCTCCCAAAAAATCACATGGGTACACCTAGGTACCCCCAGAAATCACGTGGATCTCCCCAAAAATCACCTAGGTACACCTGGGTACCCCCAAAAATTCTTGGGGCCCTTCCCAAACTGGTGGTCATGAGACCCCACTGCTTTGACTGGGTAGACGCGGTGTCCTATTAATCCCATTGATCTTAAAGGATAGACCTGGTGTCCTGTTTACCCCCATTTACCCCCAGTAACCCTTCCCGGTGCTCCCAGTAATTCCCTGGAGCTCCCAGTAACCCAGTGCCCCCTTTATTCACTCCAGTGTTCCCACCAACCCCACGTCTCAGTGCTCCCAGTTTGCTCCGTTTCCCCCATTCCTCCCTCCCAGTGCTTCCAACTCCCCCCAGTGCTTCCGGTTCCTCTCCCAGAGCTTCCCCTTCGCCCTTCCAAGTACTTCCAGTCTAACCAGTGTAAGTAATAAAGAGCTTGAGTCGGCCAATATATCAAGCAGCAATCAATTTATTAATTCTTTAATACAAAATGGTAAAATGTGAGCAAAGCAGTGGGGGTCTCCCCTCCAACTGCACACAGACTGCTGATTCCTGCTGGTATTTATTGAGAATCTTCATAAACATTTCTCAGCAGGTTTTTTTTTTTTGTTTCCTCCTAGTTTCTATTTGTGAAATCCAATTTCTATACCCCATTGTGACCAAGTGAAGTGATGTACAGCTTCCCTTCTTCAGAAACAAACACCAGTGATCATGAGGTTCAGCTTTCCTTCTTCAGGACTATAAATCAGTGGTGGTGATGTCCATCTTCCAGATGGTGGTCTATCTCCTTTTCCAGGATTGTCCAGCCTTCCTTCTCATGATCATCAATTTTTAGCCTGCGATAAGCTCACTTCCTTCTTCTGTTCAGGTGATTACAATTCCTTCTATATATATGTATATATTCTAAAGGTGTAGTTCAAACCCTTTTATTACAAAGCAGCTTAAAGCTTATAATAATTTTATTTTCAAAGCAAATGATAATAATAATAATAATAATAATAGTAATAATACTTCTGCATTCTTCTATCCTACATGTTAAAAGCCTATAAAGCTCATACTAATTGAAAAAGCTTAAAACTTATATTGTGAAAACTTTTAGCTCACAATCATTGTTTATAAGCAAGCAAAATATTAGTCAAAAAGCCTCTTTCCATGCTTTTTCCATTTGTTAGTTAAAACTGGTTTTTTATAATTGTCCTATGGCCTTTTTCCACACATTTCACAACCTCAGCTACAAAGGCCATCTGTTTTTACCTGACATGAAACACAACCCCACATTTCACACCAGTAACCCTTACCAATCCAGCCCTGTTAATGGCTAGACCTGGTGTCCGTACATCCCCATTGACTTTAATTGGGTAGAACTGGTGTCCTTTCTCTTCCATTCATTTAAATGGGTAGACCTGATGTTAAAAAAAACCCCATCCATTTCAGTGGGTAGACAGGATGTCCCAAATATTTTGGGGTTAAACCTACCAATTTCGGGGTTGGAAAGTCCCAGTTTTTGGTGGGAAAATGCCACAAATTTTATTCTTTTTCCCCCAGATGAACCCAGAGTGTCCGGAGCTGAGGGCAACACTGGACAGCTCCACCCTGGCAAGGCCCTGGCACTCAGGTGAGGGGCACCCACACCCCAGCCACACCTGGGTATCCTCGACCTGAAGGCAAGAGGGCAGGGCCAGGGTGGGCGTGGCTTAAAGGAGAGTGGGCGTGGCCACCACACACCTGGCACACCTTGATGGCTGTCATCAGCTCTGTCACCTCCCTGCCCTGCCCAGTGACCGCCCCACCCACCTGGAGGTCACCTGGGAGCCTGACTCCGTGCCCTCACCAGGTATGGGTGGGAGGCACTTGAGAATAAAGGTGAGGAGGGTAGAATTCCCATGGGAATTTGGGATTTGGAAATGTGGGATTTGGGAGGGCAAAATTTGGGAACATGGGAATTCCCATGGGACCTCCATGGATGGATCCCACTGCTGTCCCATTCCCATGGGAATTCTGTAGATGGATCTCACTGCCATCCCATTCCCATGGAATTCCATGGGCAGACCTCACCCCTGTCCCATTGCCATGGAATTCCATGGATGCATCTCGCAGTTATCCCATTCCAGAACCCCTGCTGTCCATGTGTCTGGAAAAGTGGAACACGGGACCCTGACCTTGTCCTGCTCACGTACGGATTTTACCCCAGCACCATCGGATCAGCTGGATGAAGGGGGATGAAATCCCGGATCGTTCCAGCAGCAACAGCACCTTCCACACCTGGGCCAGGATTGAGGCACTGCTGGAGGAGCGGGAGCAGCACCGGTGCTGGGTGGAGCATCCCGGAATGCCAGAGCCCAGGATCTTCTCCTGGGGTGAGGCTGGGAATGTGGAATGTGGGAATTGGGAATTTGGGAATGTGGATCAGCAAGATGGGGATTCCCTCCTCTCTCACCTTCCTGTGCTTCCCAGAGCCAGAATACAGTGGGAGTCTCACTCTGGTGGTTGCTGTGTCCTTCATCGCTGCCACCATCGTCATTCTCCTCATCAGATTCGGCATCTGGAGGCTCCAATCCGGTTCCCCCCAAACCCATCCTGGAGGTCTCCCTGTTCTCCTCTCCCTCCCAAGACTGCTGGGGGTCCCCCATGACCCACCCACCCCCCTAAACTCCTCCTGGGTCTGCACACGGGGACCATGTCCCCTCCCCGAGGATGATGAGGGGTCCTGGGCTGAGCCCCCCACTCAGCTGGGGGTGCGGAGGGAACTGGGGGTCCTGGTGCTGGAAGTGGCTGCTCCCAGGATGAGCCCACTTGCTCTGTCCGTGTGGTTCCAGTTTCCTCAGCACTCCCAGTATGAGCCCAGTCACTCCCAGAATGATTCTGGTCACTTCCCCTCACTCCCTGAGGATCCATCTTGCTCCCAGGATGAGCCCAGTCACTCCCAGTCATTCCCCATTATGATGCAATTTGGCCCCAGCACAGTCCCAGTTGTTCCCAGTTGCACCCACTATTATGCAGTGTGTTCCCAGTTCTCCCAGTTGTCCCCAGTACAGTCCCAGTCATTCCCAGTATGATGCCAGTCTCTCTGAGAAGGGCCCCAGTCACTCATACTTGTCCCCATTTCCCCCATCGTGTTCCCCAGTTCCCCCAGCACATTCCCAGTGGCTCCCAGTGTGGTCCCAGTCATCACCTGCATGGTCTCAAGCACTCCCAGTATATCCCAGTTGCCCTGAACACTCTTGTAGTCATTGCCAGGAATTCCCAGTTACCCCAGCTTGGTTCAGTTGCCCCCAGTTTTATCCCAGTCACTGCCAGTACACCCCAGTTGTCACCAGCATGCAGCTTTTTTTTCTTTTTCGTTCCCAGTTCCTCCCAGTGTAAACACATTTGGCTCCCAGCATGGGTTTGGTAACCCCATGTCAAGGT
>JAJEOU010002312.1:0-26530 GCA_021534815.1 Acrocephalus arundinaceus
GACGAGAGAGATAAACACCAAGTACCTTAAAATAACTGAAGTACCTTGAAGCATTAATGAGCCCCACTGAGTGTTGTTACTGACAAAGCCTCTCAAGAGACTCATTAAAGCAGAGAATTGGAGGCCAGGATTGCACAAACCTCTCAGAGACTCCAAGGCAAAAGCCAAACCCAAAGTCCTTGGAAAAACCTGCAGTCCCTGGCAGCATGAAGGAGCCCCCCAGGGCCATTGCTGACCAAGGTTCCTTCCCCAGGGACTCCTTCCAGCACATCCTGGAGGCCACTGGCATGGGAGGGGGATGCTGAGGGCAGGACAAGGGGCTGACAGTGCCCAGCCTTGCTAGGGCTGTGCCAGGAGGCCCCAGGGCCTCAGGACAAGGGGTCTCCTCAGTGTCCTTGGTGGCACAGAGGCTGCTGTGGCCCAGGGCACCAAGACTTGGCTTCTCTTTGTCCCCACCTGTCATCCCTGCCTGCAGTTCTCTGCTCTGCCTGGGGCCTGGGGACACTTTCTGTGTCGTGTCCCTCAGTGGGACCCATTAAAACTTCCAGAAACTTTAGAGTTGGCTTCTGCCTTGGAGTTCTGGAGAGGTTTCTTCATCTCCCTCTCAGGGACTGATGTTCAGGGCCTCAGCACAAAACCCTCAGAGGGTCATTAAAGTCCTTGTGCTGTGTCTGTGCTGCTGAGCTGGGCTGAGCTCCTGCATAGAGACAGCTCCTGACGACCAAGAAGAGCTTAAAACCACATTTCTCTGGATAAGCAATTTTTTTCCAAGCCCAGCAGGGCTGGGGCACTGCCTGCAGCCACCCCGGGCACAGCACAGAGGCACACAGGGCTTCAATCACTCCGGGCTGGGAAGGTGCTGAGAAGGGACTGGGGGAGAATCACTGCCAGCCCTTGGCACAGGAACCTCTGGCTGCAGGACAATGCAGCTGCAGCTCCTGCAGTGATCTCCTCAAGCTGCAACATCCCAATGCCTCCAGACTGTGTGAGTACATTCTCTGATGATCTCTTGTGTCGAGCAGCCAGGGGTGCCCAGGGCTGTGGTGCAGAGCAGGGTCCTGCAGCCCAGGGCGCTGTGCTGGCCCAGGGACTCTGCTGCCTGCCAGGGACAGCTCTCAGCCGGCCCGGGGAGCTGCTGCCAGCGCTGGGGAGAAGCTGTGGGGGGAAGGAGCCACCCTGAGCAGGGCAGCTGCTGCTGCTGCTGCTGCTGCTGCTGCTGCTGCTGCTGCTGCTGCTGCTGCTGCTGCTGCTGCTGAGAGGGGCTGTGTGGGGCAGGGCTGCTCCCAGCTCCACACCAGCCTGGGCACAGCTTCAGAGGACACTTGCCAAAAGAAGGTAAGCCTGGCATTGCTATAAAGATCAGGAGCTTTCCTGAGAGTGTTTTCAATTTCCTACTTGGAGAAGGATGGGAATTTTGGTGTGATGGAAAGGAGATTTTTGCTTTTTCATATATTTGAAAAATATATGAAATGTATTTTTCAAAAATATATATGCATTTTTCATATATTTGAAGCTTTGTTAACTACTAATATGGAGTTATAAAGCTATAATCCTTAATTACCTATTAAGTACTGTTACAAACTTATGATCCTTGAAAGTATAAAGTTTATTATAATGTAATTTTTAGTGTGTAATTAATATTACATATCTTTATAAGTATAAGGATTACTATAATCCTCTAATTAAGTCTAGTATGTTTCCTACCCTTTTTCTTAGGTTTTAGAACAATAAGCTTCTGAATACATTCCTGAAATACTGTATAGTCTTATTATCAGGAAGAGGACCTACAAAAAGAACATTCTGGTTTTTAACTTGAGTACGAACAGTCAAAAAAAAAGTGGCACAAAGCAGCCTTTGGATCTCTTCCAAGGGGTATACCCAGGGGAGTGTAACTGAGGCAATTGAATCTCGTATTTGTTCTTCCTGTTAAAAATCCTAATTAATCAACCTTAATAAATTGTTCATATCAGGAGCTGGGTATTCCCCATCCCCACTGAGACACCTGGAAGCTTCCAATTAAGGTCTGGTTGTTACTTTACTGTTCTAATGCTGCTGCAAGGGTTTTTTTCTCTTTTGATTATAGGCAAGAGGAGGATGAGAGAAGCAGAACAGGAATTGCAATCACAGAATCACAGAACATTCTGAGTTGAAAGGGGACACCCAGGATCATCAAAGGAATGTTTCAAAATTGACAGATACTCCAGAACTGTAACTGTGGGTGGTCAGACTCTGCTGGGAGCCTCCTAAAGGGTCTTCAGCCACTGCTCAGCCCTGCACAGCCCCAGCATCACCTTGGCAGGGCCCAGCAGGGCTCTCCTGAGCTGCCCTTGCCCACCTGCAGACAGAGCCTGCCCCAGCCAGGGCCCTGCAGACAGGCAGGTTTCTGTAGGGCCGGGCCCAGGGCACAGAGGGTGGGATGGGCTCTGTGAGCGCTGGCAGGGACAAGGCTCCTGTCAGGAGGGAAATGTGCAGGCCCAGGGAGATGCTGAGGGAAGGAGAGGGGGCTGAAGAGAGCAGTGCTGGGGGCAGGAGGGCACTGTGGGTGTGTGGGAGGTGCCGTGCCCAGCTGGCTACAGGAACACTGTCCTGAGTGCCCGGCTGTCTCTGCCCTGCCTTCCCAGGCACAGCACCACCACATCTTCTCTTGTTTCTGCACTGCCCTGATCCTTTCCCTGTCATCTGGTGCTCTCAGGGAGGCTCTGGCCTTTGCAGCAGCTGAGTCAGGCACTGCCCTTGGCATTCCTGCCAGGCAGCTGTGGCCATGGCAATGGGGTGTCCAAGCTTCCCTGGGGCCTGTGGGGCTGTGGGCAAAGCAGTCCATGGGAAAGGGGAATGAGCTGAGCCCCCTCCCTGAGATCCCATCATGGGCACACCCAGGGATCTCCTTGCTGTGTCCTTCCCAGCTCTGAGCTGCCCTCCTGGCTGCAAATCTGTGCCAGAGCCCCTGGGAGTTCCCTGAATGTGCCACGGGGAAGTGCAGAGATGCCAGAGCTGAGGAAATGCTGCTGGGTTTGCCAAGGGAGCCGGGAGTGTCTTTGGCAGAAGGGGGTGCTGAGACCTTGCCCAGAGCCCTTTGGAGAGGGGGAGACATTGGGGGATCCCTCTGCTCTGGGCAGGGTCTGGTTTATCCCAGGGTGACAGGGGAGTGTGATTGTGCTCTGACTGCAGCCAAAGCTGCAAACCAGGGCAGTTGGGAACAAGCCCATCCAGCCCCTCACCTTCCCTGAGCCACAGGGAATCATTTGCCTCTCTCATCTCTCAGTGGCAAACTCTGAGTGCAGCAGAAATGCTGGGGATTTCTGACCTCAGAGAAACAGGAATGATTTGTGGGCAGGGAAATAATGGCTAAAATTCTTTCCTGCTCTCCATGTCCTTTACACTTGAGAGTGCAGATGGCAAAAAGCCTGTCTGCATTAGGAGTGATTCCACTGACAAATCCTGAATATCCTGCCTTGTCCCTCTGCCCCATGGCCAAAAACCCAGGGCAGCAGGGCAGGGATGGCTCCTGGAGAGCCCCCACGCACAGGCCTGGCTGCTCCTGGCACACTCAGACAGCACAACTGGAACTCAGGCAGGGACCTGGGGGAAGGTTTTCCCAGAGCAGGAACAAGGGTGGGTGAGTCACAGCAGGACAGTCTACAGAAAATGGCCCAGGTTTGGCTGAAAGCAGCCTCTGCTGACTTGTCCCTGTCCTTTCTCCATGAACAGGTGCCCATGGCCAGCCAGAGCAAATGTCCAACAGCAGCTCCATCAGCCACTTCCTCTTGCTGCCATTGGCAGACACGCGGCAGCTGCAGCTCCTGCACTTCTGCCTCTTCCTGGGCATCTCCCTGGCTGCCCTCCTGGGCAACGGCCTCATCATCAGCGCCGTAGCCTGCGGCCACCTCCTGCACAGCCCCATGTTCTTCTTCCTGCTCAACCTGGCCCTCACCAACCTGGGCTGCATCTGCACCACTGTCCCCAAAGCCATGCACAATTCCCTCTGGGACACCAGGAACATCTCCTATGCAGGATGTGCTGCACAGGCTTTTATCTTTCTGTTGTTCATCTCAGCAGAGTATTTCCTCCTGACCGTAATGTGCTACGACCGCTACGTGTCCATCTGCAAACCCCTGCACTACGGGACCCTCCTGGGCAGCAGAGCTTGTGCCCACATGGCAGCAGCTGCCTGGGCCAGTGCCTTTCTCAATGCTCTCATGCACACAGCCAATACATTTTCCCTGCCCCTGTGCCAGGGCAATGCCCTGGGCAACTTTTTCTGTGAAATCCCACACATCCTCAAGCTCTCCTGCTCACCCTTTAAACTCAGTGAATTGGGGCTTCTTGCTGTTAGTGTCTGTTCAGTATTTGGTTGTTTTGTGTTCATTGTTTTCTCCTATGTGCAGATCTTCAGGGCTCTGCTGAGGATCCCCTCTGAGCAGGGACGGCACAAAGCCTTTTCCACCTGCCTTCCTCACCTGGCCGTGGTTTCCCTGTTCATCAGCACTGGTACATTTTCCTACCTGAAGCCCCCCTCCATCTCGTCCCCATCCCTGGATCTGGCCCTGTCAGTTCTGTACTTGGTGGTGCCTCCAGCCCTGAACCCCCTCATCTACAGCCTGAGGAACCAGGAGCTCAAGGCTGCAGTGTGGAGACTGATGACTGCATGGTTTCAGAAACATTAAACTGCTGGCCAATTTCTGCAAATTGTTTTTAATAAAAGACATGTTTGATACTTCTTGCTGGTATAATTTTGGAGGTTCTATTTCTTTGTTTTAGTTTTTTAAACTGTCCACGAAGAAACTCATTCTGTGTGGAATTTCCCATTTTTTTAATCTCTATCTTCCCTTTGGCCACAGACTGTGTCAATGAGGGGCTGCACTCTTTGTGGCTTCAAATGAGCTCAAGGATCTCCCAGCCAAGTTTTCTGCAGAGGTGCCCATTTTGTTCCCTCCTCTGCAGCTGCAGCAGCAATGTCTGTGTGCAGAGCTGGGGGCAGGTCAGTGCTGGCACAGCAGCTGTGCCCAGCAGCAGCAGCAGCAGCCCTTGGTGTTGCCAGTGCTGCTGCCGTGGCCCTGCCCCGCTGCCCTGCTGGCCCTGGTGTTGCTGTAGGGCCTGAGTGCTCTCGGGGCCGGGCACAGTGCTGGGGGTGGCAGTGCCGGGGCTGCAGCAGGGACAGGCCATGGGCACTGCTGGGGCAGCGCTGACGCCTCAGGCCAGGGCCTCGGGGCTGCAGGCTCTTTGCTCAGGCTCTCTCCAGAACACTTTGCCCAGGCCAATGCTGAGCACAGAAAAGGCCCGGGAGCAGCCCCAGGCTGGCCGTGGGCAGGCTGGGGGCAAACAGCATGGCTGGGGCTCTGCAAGGTGCCTGGGGGAAACAAGGGGAAGGAGCAGCAGAGCAGGGGCTGATCCATCCCCACTGCACTGGACACCCCAGGGCAGCGTCCCACAGCGTCCTCATGCACCTGCCAACAACATCCCCCCTCTGCAGCCCTGGCCTCTCCCCCAGCTCACACAGGTGCCGCATCCTTGCAGGCACAGACACGGCAGCACTGCCTCAGGAGCCCCTGTTTGCACTGCCCAGAGCAGGCATCAGCACCCCCATGGTGTTGGTGTGGGGAGATGAAGCTGAGGGAGCACAAATGCCATCAGCCCCTGGTGCCAGGACGGTCTGGGGGACAGCAGGGAAACCACTCAGGTTTGTGGTGGCCTCTGAAGTCACACAGAAAGTTTGTTCCCATCAGCTGGGAGTTTCCTGTCTCACTTCAGACATTGTTGCTCAGAGCCAGGGCTGCCTGGCAGCCACCCCCAAACTGACCTGACCATTTCCTCTGCATCACCTTGGCTTTCTTTACTCTTCCTGGTCCAAAATCCTTACTACTGTCCACCCCTGTTCCCTCCCCTGCAAACAGCCCATCCCTGGTTGTCCTTTCCTCTCTGGCCCCGTTCCCCATTTCAGTTCCTGACTTGGCACCATGGGAACGTCCCTTGGGGAGCAGGATCATCCTCCAAGTGCTTCAGGAATTGTCTGCAGGCTCCTGCAGTGCCTCGTGCTGCTCCCTTGCCAGAGGCACCCCAGGCCAGGGGGGCCCATCTGGGCTGGTGTGTCTGGCTGCGGGGCTCCCTGTTGTGGGCAAGGAGGAGGAGCTGCAGAGGCTCTGCAGGACTGACAGGATGGGCTTGGGGGCTATGAGGAGAAGCTGAGGGACCTGGGCTGCTGGAGCTTCTGAAAAGGAGGCCCAGGGCTCATCCTGCAACTGCTGCAAGGATGTTTTCAGAGAATCCCAGAACCAGCAAGGTTGGAAAAGACCTTGGACATCATCAAGTCCAACCGGTTCGCTGACACTGCCTTGTCTCCCCTGAACCTCCT
This sequence comes from Acrocephalus arundinaceus, assembly GCA_021534815.1. NCBI lineage: Eukaryota > Metazoa > Chordata > Aves > Passeriformes > Sylviidae > Acrocephalus > Acrocephalus arundinaceus. The sequence goes on from JAJEOU010002312.1 coordinate 6,350, forward strand.
CTTCTCCAGGATAAACAACCCATGGTCCCTCAGGTTTTCTTCACAGGACTTGTGTTTCAGGCCCCTCACCAGCCTTTTTGCCCTTCTCTGGACACCTTCCAGCCCCTCCATGTCCTTCCTAAATTTCGGGGCCAAGAACTGGACACAGCACTCGAGGTGCTGCCCAACCTGTGCTGAGCACAGGGGAAGAATCACTGCCCTGCTCCTGCTGGCCACACTGTTCCTGATCCAGGCCAGGAGCCATTGGCCTTCTTGGCCACCTGGGCACACTGCTGCCTCATGTCCAGCCTGCTGTCCATCTGTCCCTGCAGGTCCCTTTCGTCCTGGCTGTTGTGCAGCCACTCTGTCCCCAGCCTGTAGTGCTGCAGGGGTTTTTGTGGCCAAAGTGCAGGACCCAGGACTTGGCCTTGTTATACCTCACATTGTTGGATTTGTTCCCTGGATCCAGCCTGTCCAGGGCCCTGTGCAGAGTCCTCCTGCCCTCCAGGAGATCAACACTCACACCCAGGTGGGTGTCAGCATGGTTCCATGTGGCCCTAGAGTGTCACAATGATTTCCACAATTCCGTGACTCCGTAGTGTCACAATGGATCCTTGTTTTCATGAGGTCTCACAATGCAGCAATTGTTTCCTTGTTCCACAGTGTCACAATGGATTCTTGGTCCCATGGGGCATCATGGTGTCAAATTTTTTTCTTTCATTCCACAAGTCTCTGAAGTGTCACAATGGGCTCTTGGTTAGAAGAAGTCCAGCAGTGTCACTGTGGTCTCCATAGTGCCACAAGGCCCCAAAGAGTAACACTGATCCGTTGGGTCCAGGGTCCCTTGCAGTGTCACCATGGCCCCACTGTTACACTAGGTTGCACACTCTCACAATGGACTCCTTGCTTCCAAGAGGCCAAAAAGTGTCACAACTGTCTTCTTGATTTCATGAGGCCCTGGGGAGTCACAGGGGCCCTGAGTTCCATGGGCCCCAGAGTGCCACAACAGACTCCTTGTTTGCACGGTGTCACAATGAATTAAACAAGATCCTGCTGTGACACAAAGGATTCTTGGTTCCATGACTCCCCACAGTGTTACAGTGTCACTGTGGTGTCTAAGCACATGAGGCCCTGCAGTATCACAGTGGGCCCTTAGTCCCAGGGGGCACCTCAGTGTCTAAATTGTTCCCTTAGTTCCATGAGTCCCTGCAGTGTAACAATGGCCCCTCGGTTCAAAAAGGCCTACTGTGTCACAGTGGCCTCAGTGATTCCACGATGACCCAAATTTGCCAATGGACAATGTCACAATGGACACCTTGGTTCCATTTAGCCATGCAGTGTCACAATGGCCCCTTGATTCCCAGGGGCCCTGCAGTGTCACAATCATCACAGAATCACAAAATCAACCTGGTTCGAAAAGACCTTTGAGATCATCAAGTTCAACCTGTGACCCAACAGCACCTTGTCACCCAGACCATGGCACCGAGTGCCACATACAGACTTTCCTTCAACATTTCCAGGGACGGTGACTCACCCGGCTCCCTGGGCAGCTCATTCCAATGCAAAATCACCCTATCTGTGAGTAATATTTCCTAATGTCCAGCCTAAACATCCCGTGGTTACGCTTAAGGCTGTGTTGTCTTGTCCTTTCACTGTTCCCTGGGAAAAGAGCCCGATGCCCACCTGGCTGCACCCTCCTGTCAGGGAGTTGTAGAGAGTGATGAGGTCTCCCGCTAGCCTCCATGCCCCTCTATGTCCTTCTAAAATTGGGGAGCTTTCATTACCCGCTCTTAATATTAGCTGAGTTTGTAGTGGTTTTAGAGTGCAAAAGTGGGAATGAGAGTACCAGTTTACCAAAATCAATGCACCTTTTTTGATGTGCCCACAAAACTGATATGCGATAGTGAGAGAGAGAACAGAGAGGGATTAAACAATAGAAAGAGAGAGAAAAGGACAGAGAGAGAAATAGAAAAGATGGGAAAATAGCTACCGACGGATGACAGATGGGTCCTCATAGCTCTTTTGCCAATAGACCACCTTTGCAGTCCTCGTGGCATTGTTAATGGATTCTGTTTTCCATGGGGAGGCCTCCAGAGGGGTCTCCTCCGAGGCTGAATATATTGGTCTTTCTGAATTGAAGGCAGCTGGCCAGAACAAAGACAGCAGGGGGAAACTCTCGTCATCAAGGCCCGTGCACAATGGGGAGAACAGGACAAGCTGGCCCCTTCAGTCCAGGTGCAGGTGATTTGGCTCACAGCAGGCAGTGTACTGTGGCCTCCATTGTTCTGGCAGGATTTAGATCCACCAGCGAGACTTGAGTCAGCACACCTGGCTTGTCAGCAGCAGCTCATCAGCTTTTGGGGTCCCAGCCCCTCTTCCCCCAAAGTTTCTTTTCCATGATGAAAATGAGAGACATATTGAAGGTCTTCGGGCTGACTTTCGCACCCGGTGACCTGTCCCATTTTTCTCATCACGTGGGAGAAACTCACACTCCTCTCCTAGTTTTTTGGAACTGGAATGTTCCCTTTCTCTCCCTCCCCCACTGCTCCCACCAGTGTGTGTGATGTTTTATTCTTAAAGGGACAAAAGCACATCACACATCCCTCCCACCCACACTGGAAACATTTGACCCTCCCAGCCACTGGTGGTCCAGCTGGAATGGTGGCTGGTGCTGCAATCTGGCCTCTGAGCCCAGACCCTTTCCACTGTTCATCTGGGTCCCTTATGGCCCACTTGGTGCAGGGTTCAGTGAGGAGGTTAAGGGTTGGAGGTGGAGCAACCAGAAGCCCGGAGATGATCCTCTTGCAGACATCACTGGCATTGCTTTGTGCCACTTTCAGGCACCAAGTGGCTTTGTGCCACTTCCAGGATCATCTTCTGTTGCAACTCCTGCTCCTCTCTCTGGTTTCCCACCACTGCATGAAGTCTATCCCTAAAATCTAGGAAAGGCTCAGAAGGGGATTGTTTAATTGAGATAGAACTCTGCCTAGGATCTTTAGTGGGCATGATCTGAAATGCCCTTTGGGCAGCATCCTTCACGTGATTTAACACAGGAGGGGTTACTGGGTTACACTGGGTTTTACTGGTTTGTACTGGGATGGAATGCTGGTGGTTACTGGGTTGTACTGGGTAATACTGGGAGAGGAGCAGCATATGAGGGAGCACCCTGAGCTGGCAGGGATGACTTGGTGGCCAACTATGTGTTATATTTGTTTATGCTGGGATGGGATGTTGGGGGCATTAGTTTATATTGAGTTATACTGAGATACACTAGTTTGTACTGGGATGGGGTGCTGGGAGTTACTGGGTTTTACTGGGTTACACTGGTTTGCACTGGTTTATACTAATTTTTACAGGAATGGCTTGCTGGGAGCATTGGTTCATACTGTGTTATACTGGGATGTACTGGGTTATATTGGGATGTACTGGTTTATACTGGGATGGGGCTTGGGACCCACTGGGAGTGACTTCAGGTTCAGCTGGCCTTACTGGTTTATACTGGGAGCTTCCCTCACAGGGCTCAGGTGATTGGGGGATGCTCCTGATGCTTGCCGGTTCATACTGGTGCCCTCCCAGTATAAACCTGGTAAAAGTAGGAGCCCCAAGACCACACTGGGAGCCCTTAGAGCTGCCTTTCATGGGTAGACCTGACGTCCCAACATCCCTGTTGGTTTGAACGGGTAGTCCTGATGTCCCTTAATCCCTGTTGACTTCAATAGGGTAGACCTTGTGCCCCTAAACCCCATAGAGAGAATGGGTTTGGGTGCATTAACCCTTACTGGTTTGTACTGGGAGCTGCCACCTCAGGCTGCAGGGGCTCGGGGGAAGCTTCCGTGGCTTACTGGTTTGTACTGGTGCCCTCCCAGTCAACACCTGGGGCCACAGACAGGCACTGGTGGCCAGGTAGGACCCCGAGGCCAAGCTGGCCTTTGCCATGACTTTGCTGAGCCACAACTTCTCCAGCTTCTTGGCCTGGCACCACTGGCTGTGACTCCTGGCACCCACCAGGAACTGCAGGAATGGCGAGGGTGGGATGCTGCCCCCCGAAAGGCTGAAGGAAGGTGAGAGATTCCCCTGGAAAAATTCCCAGAATTTCACCAAGATCCTATTCCAAAAATTCTCCAGCCCCTTGCTTGAACTTGAGCTCTGTTGGGTTCAATGGTGTCCAAAAAATTTCCATTGACTTCAATGGGTAGATCTGCTGTCCCAAAAATCTCCGTTGACCTTAATGACAAGACCTGTTTTCCCTAAATCCCCATTGACTTCACTGGTAGACCTGATGTCTTTACAGTTGTTCATGCGTATACCTGGTGTCCCCAGATCACCATTTCCATTGATGGGTAGACCTGTTTTCCTGAAATCCCCATTGGTTTCAATGGGTAGACCTGGTGTCTTTAAATCCCCATTGTCCTTAAAGATTAGACCTGGTGGACCAAAAAATCCCATTATTTCAATGGGCAGACCTGACATCCCTAAATTCCCAGTAATGCCTGGACCCAATTTTCCAAATTCCCCACATTTGTGGCTTGACCTGGTGTTCCAAAATTCTCTTTATCTTTAATTAAGATGAATCTGGTTTCCCTAAATCTCCATTGCCTTGAATGGGCAGACCTGGTTTCCCCAGATTGACATTGCCCTTAACAGACATGGTCTCTAAAAAATCCCTTTTGATTTTCATGGGTAGACCCCATGTCCCTAAATCCCCATTGGTTTCAAAGGCTAGACCTGTTGTTCCTAAACATCATTGGTTTTAATGGGTAGACTTGTTGTCCCTAAATCCTCATTGGATAAAGAGGTTGAACCTGTTGGCCCTAAAAATCTCCACTGGTTTTAATGGGTGGACTTCTTGTCCTTAAAAATCCCCATTGGTTTCAATGGGTAGACCTGGTGTCCCTAAAAATCCCCATTGGTTTCAATGGGTAGACCTGGTGTCCCTAAAAATCCCCATTGGTTTCAATGGGTAGACCTGAGCCACCTCACACCTGGGTGCCTCCATTCAGATCTCAGGGTGCCCCCTGGCTGCCCCCCTGAGATTTTGGGCTGCCCCCTTTGCCCCTCCCCAGAGCTGCAGCTGGTGCAGAACGCCGTCTTCACCGACCCCACAGACTAAAGCACCTGGGTGTACCTGCACTGCATCCTCTCCAGAGGTAACTCGGGGCTTCCTCCCATCCCTGGGGCCCTCCCCTGGACTTTTGGGGTGCCCCTTGAATGTTGGGGTGCCCCCTGAATTTTGGAGTGTCCCCCCACAGCCCCCCTGCCTCAGAGTGTCATCTGTGTGAACACTGACTGTGAGGACGCGATTCTGGCAGTCATCTTCTGCCAGGCCATCAGGGTGAGTAGGGATCCCTGGGAACCCCCAAAAATCACCTGGATTCTCCCCTCCCCAAATCACCCTGGTACTCCCCAAAACCACCTGGATACACCTAGATACTCCTTCAAATCACCTCAGTACCCACAAAAAATTATTTGAGAACCCCTCAAAAGTCATCTGGATACACCTGGGTACCCCCCAAAATCCTCGGGCCCCACCAAACTGATGGTTGTGAATCCCATTGCATTGACTGGGTAGACGTGGTGTCCCTAAATCCCTATTGACTTGATTTGGGCAGACCTGGTGTCCTGTCTACCCCCACTTACCCCCAGTAACCCTTCCCAGTGTACCCAGCAATGCCCCAGGGCTCCCAGTAACTCCAGTGCCCACCCTCAGCCACTCCCAATGCTCCCAGTAACCCCAGTTCCCCCCCTTAGCCACCTCTAGTGCTCCCAGGAATAGCTCCCAGTTTGATTAGTTTACCCTCCCAGTCCTCCATGTAGCCCCTCCCAGTGCTCCCAGTTTGCCCAGTTTCCCCCTTTCCTCCCTCCCAGTGCTTCCAGTTCCCCACCAGTGCTTCCAGTTCCTCCCCCAGTGCTTCCCCTTAGCCTTTCCCAGTGCTCCCAGTTTAACCAGTAACCCTTCCCAACCAAGCCCTATTAATGGACAGCCCTGGTATCCCTACATCCCCATTGACTTTAATTGGGGTAGACCTGGTTTCCTGTGGAAAAAATAAAAAGTAAAACAGGCCTGAACTTTTAAACTTACAAAGATAGTTTATTTACACACTCTAAAGTATAAAGGAAAAAATAAAAAGAAAAAAATTGAAGCTTCAAAACACTTCTCTTTCCCCCAGAAACTGTTCACTTTCCCAAAACTAACATAGAGAGACAAAACTGTGATTTTCAGTCAGTTTCAACAATTTAAACATAATCTTTCATCACCTTTGGAGAGGAGTCTCACTAGATGTCCCATTGGAGACATTCACCACAAGAACAAACCAGTCTGGTGGCTCCCAATGTCACCAACCTCCAGCCGCTGGAATTTTGCAGATTGTGCCATCTCACCCATGAGCAGCCTTTCTCTTGGCTACTCATGGGCCTCTCAGCATATTTGGTATATTAGTTTAAGAATGCTTTTTTTAGTATTTTGCAAAGATCCTCTTCTTCTATCTTTAAAATCGTTTCTCTCTCAAGAGACCTCCTTTCACTACAGCTAAAGGGTCAAATCTGCATCTCAGACAGCTGAGACCTCTTTTTATCTCAGGAGCTGGGGAACTTCCTCTACAACATTCTCAATGAAATCTCAATTACATCAGTCTATTACCTTCAGCTGGAACAGCATTGCCCCAAAACAGCATCAATAGATTACAAGAAATAGTCCATTTCTCCATGGTTTACATCTAGAGAAGTCCAGTCAAAAATGTCCACCTCCTCAATCCTTTCTTCCAGATAACCTTTATCAGTTATTTTGCTGACTGTATAATACTGTCTCTGTACATTTTAAATCACTCTGGTCTCCTTCTCTTCCTCTGCGAAAGGGTTGGAGTTCTGAAAGCTTCATGTTGCCAGGAAAGGGTTAAATCTGCCCAAGGTCTTTTTCTCTCTCTTGCTGCAGCTCGCAAATGTTAGAATGATATTTAAACCTTTTATGTCCACAGAGATGTAACTACTTTCAATTGGTTCTTTCCTGAACTTCCTGAAAACTCATTTGCTGGTCAAAACCACCACAGCATGGGAACTGATGAAAAAAGATAGATGAAATTTTTTGTAAGTTAGACTACGTGCATAAGTAAAAGTGTATATTTGTGCCTTACTAACTTTCTGTCAAACTTTTGCCAACTATATTGATGACATTTGCTTTGCACCAATGGTGTCAATGACTTAAGATCACACTTTGTTAAGAGTATATAAGCTGGAGAACACACAGAATAAAACTTCTTCCATTTTGTATCCTGATCACGTGTGTGTGTGTCACATCCGACCTAACAGTAACAGCCAGGGCGGTGCCGTCCAGCGCTGCCCTCAGCTCCGGGCACGCCAGGTTCAGGTGTGGGGGAAAAAGAACAAAATTTGGGGCAGTTTCCCACCCTAAATTGGGAATTTCCAAGCCTGAAATTGGTGTTTTTAACCCCAAAATATTTGGGACATCAGGTCTACCCACTGAAATGAATGGCAGGGAAAGGGCACCAGGTCTACCCTTTGAAATCAATGGATAGAAAAAGAAACCAGATCTACCCTAGTAAAGCAAAATGGGATTTAGAGACACCAGGTCTACCCATTAATAGCACTTGATCAGGAAGGGTTACTGGTTAAAATGGGAGTACCTGTCACGGCTAAGGGCAAGCTCTGGGAGAAGAACTGGAAGCACTTGGGTTTAGGAAGCACTGGGAGGGAGGAATGTGGGAAACTGAGCAAACTGGGAGCACTGGGAGGGGTTACTGGGAGCACTGGGAGTGGTTAAATGGAGGCAATGGGGTTATTGGGAGCTCCGGGGCATTACTGGGAGCACTGGGAAGGGTTACTAGGGATTAACGGGGGTAAAATGAACACCAGGTCTACCCATGCAAGTAAATAGGGATTGAGGGACACCAGGTCTACCCATTCAAGTCAATATGAAAAATGGGACACTGCGTCTGCGTCTACCCAGTCAAAGAAGTGGGTAGTCACGACCACCATTTTGGTCAGGGGCCCAAGAATTTTTGGGGGTACTCAAAATTCTGTATCCAGGTGATTTTTGGGGAGAATCCAGGAGATTTGGGGAGATACTCAGGTGGTTTTGGGGGGTACCCAGGTGATTTTGGAAAGTACCCAGGTGATTTTTGGGAAGGACTGAGAAGATTTTTGGTGGTATCTAGCTGATTTGGGAGGGGTACCTAGATGTATCCAGGAGATTTTGAGGGTACTCAGGAGATTTTTGGGTGTATCCAGTGATTTTTTTGGGTTACTAAGGTGATTTGGGGGGTACCCAGGTGATTTGGGGAGTTCCAGGGTGTCCCCACTCACCCTGACAGGCCGGGAGAAGATGACGGCCACCGTCTTGTACTCCTGGTCAATGTGGACACAGATGACCCTCGGCAGCAAGGGGGCTGTGGGGGGACACACCAACATTCAGGGGGCACCCCAACATTCGGGGGGCACTTAATCATGATTTTAAAGAGCTAAGATTTTAGCTAAGAGATGAAAGTAATTTATATGGATCAGGGTGTAAGTTAGATTAGCAAATGATAGGTTAATGATTATTAGATGCTTAAGCTAAGGCTAATTGTTTTATTGTTTGCCATTATGAACTTGTTTATAGAAGGAAATGGAATAAGTGAACCGTTATAAGAACAGATTGAAACCAGTAGAACAATGACCAGCACCTGGACTTTATATCAATCAATCACAAAGCAGGGGACCTCGGATCGTGCCAGAGGGTCACAGAGACCTGAGGAAGACTCCTCTGACTTCATCTTTTGAGACAACCAACCCCAATTCAAGAGAAGAATTGCGCACACGTGAGGGACTAACAGCCTCATTTAATACAGAGTGGGGATGGGAGTTGCTGGGGTTATGCATATATATTATATGTAGGATCTTGGGAAATATAAAGAAGGCAGAGAACCTTGTACAGGGTGGTGATGCCTTTTGGAGGTGATTCCTGTGCCACCCGCTGGTGTTAGTAAAAATACCACTTTCTGACTTTAACTAATTAGAGAGTCTCTGTCCATGATCATATCTGTTTTTAATGATTCACCCTTGAGGAGATTGTCTGAAATTCTGGAGTTTTAGATTCCTCAAATAAAAGAAGAAAACCCCTCTTTTGGCTCAGTGAAGCCACTTCTCTGAGCAAAGCAGATCCCACGTGAGTGAGGAGAGACTCACTTTGAGGTTGGGGTTGGGGAATGCAGAGCAAGGTTGTCCACACTGGGTCAGACCTCAAGGCACAGCTTCTCTGACCAGGCAAGACCTCCTGAGGAGAGACCCTGGGTCAATATCAATAAGTGAATGTTGCAGTCATCTCTTCTCTGAAGAGAAAAATACACCCTTGAAAAAAGGAATGTGGGTTTATAAAAAGCTCTATGAAATATTTCTCCAAAACACTAGGAAAAAAAAACTTCCTACTGAACTGCACCAGACCAGAAGGAAATCAAGGCACAGCCATGGTTTGTCAGGACTTCCCTGCACTTGGTGCTGAGCCCTGGAACCTCAGGGCCTGAGAGGAGATTGCAAAAACTTTGCCAGGAGTCAAAGCCAGAGGAAACACCCAAAGTGTCTTGAAGTATTAATGGGTCCCACTATGGTCAAACCCCAACACAGTCACCTCATGAGGTCTGCAGAGGAGGGAACTGGAGGCCAGGACTGCACAAGAAACTCTCCGAGACTCAGCATGGGATGGAAAATCCAAAGGAAAATCCAAAGTATCTTAAAAATCTTGATTATCTCAAAGCATTACTGAGCCCCACTATGTGTCAGTGCAAAGCTTTCAAGGGACTCATTAAAGCAGAGAATTGAAGGCCAGGATTGCACAAAAACTTCTCAGAGACTCAGCGGCAAAAAGAAGTATTTAAATTAATCCTGAGTATTTTGAAGTATTAAAAAACCCCACTGAGTGTTGTTAATGGCTAAGAATCCCAAGGGACTCATTAAAGCAGAGAATTGGAGGCCAGGATTGCACAAATCTCTCAGAGACTCCAAGGCAAAAGCCAAACCCAAAGTCCTAGGAAAAACCTGCAGTCCCTGGCAGCAGGAAGGAGCCCCCCAGGGCCATTGCTGACCAAGGTTCCTTCCCCAGGGACTCCTTCCAGCACATCCTGGAGGCCACTGGCATGGGAGGGGGATGCTGAGGGCAGCACAAGGGGCTGACAGTGCCCAGCCTGGCTGGGGCTGTGCCAGGAGGCCCCAGGGCCTCAGGACAAGGTGTCTCCTCAGTGTCCTTGGTGTCACAGAGGCTGCTGTGGCCCAGAGCACCAAGCCTTGGCTTCTCTTTGTCCCCACCTGTCATCACTGCCTGCAGTTCTCTGCTCTGCCTGGGGCCTGGGGACACTTTCTGTGTCGTGTCCCTCAGTGGGACCCATTAAAACTTCCAGAAACTTTGGAGTTGGCTTCTGCCTTGGAGTTCTGGAGAGGTTTCTTCAGCTCCCTCTCAGGGACTGATGTTCAGGCCTCAGCACAAAGCCCCGAGAGGGTCATTAAAGTCCTTGTGCTGTGTCTGTGCTGCTGAGCTGGGCTGGGCTCCTGGCACAGAGGATGATCCTGGTAACCAAGAAGAGCTTAAAAACACATTTCTCTGGATGAGCAGCTTTTCTGCCAGCCCAGCAGGGCTGGGGCACTGCCTGCAGCCTCCCCGGGCACAGCACACAGGCACACAGGGCTTCAGCTCAGCCTGGGCTGGCAGCACAGAGCAGAGCTCACTCAGGGCTCACTGCAGGAGAAATCCTCCCAGGCTTGCAAACAGTCACTCCCTGGTTGGGGGAAGAGAGGCTGCAGCTCCTGCAGGGATCTCCTGAAGCTGCCACATCCCACAGCTTGGAGCACCTTGCAGGAGCACTGTGGGAGCTGCTGCAGGGCAGGGATGTGGCCCTAGGGCAGGGCTGGGTTTCCCTGCTGCCCCAGCCCAGGCCCAGCACAAAGCAGCTCCCTGGGGCCAGGCTCTGCTGCAGGGCTGAGCAGCCGGGGCTGCAGCCAGGGTGCCCAGGGCTGTGGTGCAGAGCAGGGTCCTGCAGCCCAGGGCGCTGTGCTGGCCCAGGGACTCTGCTGCCTGCCAGGGACAGCTCTCAGCCGGCCTGGGGAGCTGCTGCCAGCGCTGGGGAGAAGCTGTGGGGGGAAGGAGCCACCCTGAGCAGGGCAGCTGCTGCTGCTGCTGCTGCTGCTGCTGAGAGGGGCTGTGTGGGGCAGGGCTGCTCCCAGCTCCACACCAGCCTGGGCACAGCTGCGGAGGACACTTGCCAAAAGAAGGTAAGCCTGGCATGGCTGTAAAGATCAGGAGCTTTCCTGAGACTGTTTTCAATTTTCTGCTTGAATGTGGATGGGAGAGTAGGGGTGATGACAAAAATATTTTTGCTTTTTATACATTTTTCATATATTAGTAGCTCTGTTAACTACTAATACATAGTTACAAAACTATAATTCTTAATTAACTCTGTTCAATTACTATTACATACTTAGATAACTATAATCCTTAATTAACTCTAGTATGTTTCATAGTCTTTCTCTTCAATTTTAGAACAATAAGCTTCTATATACATTCCTCAAATACTGTATAGTCTTAATATCAAAAAGAGGACTTACAAGAAGACCATTTTGGTTTTTAACCAGAGTGTTAGCAGTCATAAAAAAATATGTGGAAAAGAAACCATTGGACCTACTTGGATGGGTTGGCCCAGAGCTGTGTAACTGGGGCAAATGAATTATCTTTTGGATGTTCCTGTTAAATATCCTAATTATTCAACTTTTATAAGTTTCTGAACTTAGGGGCTGGATGTTCCCCATCCCCACTGGGACACCTGGAAGCTTCCAATAATGATCTGGTTGTTACTTTACAGTTCTAACACTTTTACAATGTTTTGGTTGGTTTTTTTTCTATTTTGATTACAGGCAAAAGGAGGATGAGAGAAACAGAACAGGAATTGAAATCACAGAATCACAGAACATTCTGAGTCAAAAGGGACACACAGGATCATCAAAGTAATGTTTCAACATTTACAGAGACTCCAGGAATCCAGGAAAGTTGCGGTGATGACAAATAGATCTTTGCTGTTTTATACATCTTTCGTATATTTGTAGCTTTGCTAACTACTATTATATAGTTGCAAAACTAAAATTCTTAATTAACTCTGTTCAATTACTATTACATACTTATAAACGTTTAATCCTAAATTAACTCTAGTACGTATCCTGCCCTTTCTCTTGGTCTTTAGAACAATTCGCAGACCTAAATAAATTCCTTAATTACAGTATAGTCCTATTATCAGGAAGAGGACTTTTTTTTTTTTTTTCTTTTTAACTAGAGGGTGATTAGTCATAAAAAAGTGGGGCAAAGAAGGCCTTTGACCTAATCCAATAGGTTGATCCAGTGGCATATAACTGGAGCAATGGAATCTCCTATAGGATGTTGTCGGAAGAGCCGCGGGAGACAAGTCTCATGCTGTCATGATCAACAAGCCTCGTTTATTGATTTCAATGTTATCATATTTATACAGGCAGTAATCAGCTCATACATATTGCAAAAGTATAGCTCATGATTTGCTATGTCTCTTATAATGCACGTATTTTTGCAGTTAGCCTTGCAGTTGCAACTTTCTTAAGCTTTTTGTACTTTCCCACATACCATGTATTCTCAACTTCCTCGTTGCTATGGAACCTCTGTGCTCAAGGGCAGTGTTTTCTTGCCGTAGGTCACGTAGCCCTCAGCTACACTCTGACCGATTTGATATTAAATATGGCCTTTGCTATGCAGCCATTCATCTGCTAAATTCTCCACACTTCCCCCGTTTTCTTTTAGCACTAGCAAAGAGGTGTTCCATTTGTCGTTTACCAACTTCATCAAAGCGTTTTGCAAGCATTTAAAATGACAAGGCAACAATAATAATAACACAAAAATCACAATTCCCACTGTAATTAAATGCTGTAACAAGGAAGTTAGCCAAGGTCCTAAACCTAAACCTTTTAGCCAGTTATCAAGCCCAAAGCCAGTGTCTTGCTGAAAATGTGTGGTCAGTGTGTGCAAAGTGTGCAATTGTGCATGTATAGAGCTGGAGTGGTCTGACAAGTTCATACAACACATCCCTTCAAACATTTCACAACTGTACCCTTGTGCTAATAATACCAGGAAATTGCAATGCTACAAAAAAAACATATTAGGCTAAACATTGTGGCCTTCCTTGTTAAATTTCTTTTTATCTTTTTTGCTTGCACCTCTCGGCTGCTAGCTGTCTAAATCTGCAGCAAAGCTCTTCCCAATCCTGCAGTTTCACTGTCCACTGTCGAGGGATTTTACAGACAATATCACACTGCTTCTGTAATACTTGGGAAGTACTAAGAGCCTTAGCTCTCCATGTCAGATGCCCAAGTTCCCACCGAGCATATGCTAAGGCCTGTTGCTCTGTACTTTCAAATAATTGAACAGCTAGAGGAAATGGCAACCCAGTGCTTGACTCTAGAGTTTGCCGAACATTTTCATTCCTCCATTTCCCTCTACAGGAAGCACACCACAGCTCTCCCTGGGTCCGCGTCTGATGAACCCATCTATCCCCCCCGCAACCCCCACAATGTATCAGTAACCAAGCACAATGATTACGGTCCCAACAGTTCAAGCATGCACAAAGTCTCAATTCTCCAGTGTTATAACTAGCTAAGCAAGCAAGCAAGTATGCCTGTTGTCGTGGGGTCCGTACATCCACCTGGGCTGGACTAAAGACAGTCTGCAAAAAGGATCGATGTGGCTGAATCAGTAGCTTCAGATGCAGCTGTATGTTCCTGACGGTCTCCACCTTGAGGCGGGCTCGCTGGTTTAACCCAGCGCGCAGGAATCCACTCGGAGCCTGTGGGGGTAGAGGTGCAAAGGTAACCCCTACCCAAGTAAAGCACTTTAGCCGGGCCTTTCCACACTCCTGTCTTAAGGCATTTATAATTAACCCACATCTCAGCCTGTTCATCCTTTTCTGTAATGGACCTGTCGGTGCGATGAGACACAGCTGCTGGAACTTCTGATGATCTAAAAATACAAAGATAATTTAGAACAATGTTTTAGACAGCCTTTCCTGTACATCTAAAATATCTTTGAACTTCTCTAAATATCTTTTGAGTGTACCATTTGCTCTTTCCACTATAGCCTGTCCTCGAGGGTTGTGGGGTATCCCTGTCACATGTTTAACTCCCCATTGTTGTAGGAATCTCTGGACTCTCTGACTAGTATAGGAAGGTCCATTATCTGTTTTTACCTGATTGCAAACTTCCGTTACAGCAAAACAGCTAGTTAGGTGTCTGATTACATGAGATCCTTTTTCCCCTGGTTGGGCAGTAGCCCAAACAAAGTTACTGTGTGTGTCAATAGTGACATGCAAGTATTTCAGACGACCAAAGTTAGGCACATGAGTGACATCCATCTGCCAAATATCATTGACTGCTGTTCCTCGAGGGTTGACCCCTATACCTAAACCCACACCATTGTTATGATTTGCACAAATAGGGCAACTCCTGACAATGGCTGTGGCGTCTGCATGTGAGATCTGAAACTGTTTTTGCAAACCCTTAGCGTTCTGATGGAACATGGAGTGGGCCTCTCTAGCCAGTGTGAACTGTGACATTGGTACCGTAACTGCAGTGGATACCAGTTTATCCGCCCTTTGATTTCCTTCCCCCAGACCAATGTCCCATTGGTGGCTTCTAATGTGAGTAATAGAATAGGGCTCAGTCCTATTTCTCAAGGCACGCCTCAATTGTAGAAACAGTTCATACAGTCTCTTGTTCTGAACCTCCTTAATGGTGGCATCCTCGATTCTTGACACAACACCTACCACATAAAGTGAATCCGATACTACATTTAAGGGTTTACTTATGTGAGTCACTGCCCATACTACAGCTAAAAGTTCCAAGGTTTGTAAACTATCCTCAGGCTCTGCTTCCAGGATTTGCTGATGCCATTCTTTCCCTTTCTTCCAGACTCTAGCCGCTCTGCGTGTCTTCTTTCCCGCATCAGTGAAGGCTGTTATGGCATTGGAAATAGGCTTTTCTTTCCTCAATGGTTTGCTGATCCAGCTCCATTCACCAATCCACTGTAACATCCTGGGCACAAGAGACCCTGTCTCTATTTGTGCTCCTGAGGCCAGCAATGCTTCAGCCAGGTCGACAGAATTTAAAAGATACCAGTCCAGAGTGGCTTTTTCCATGGGCAAGTTAATTGTTGCTGGTTCTAGACCGTTGATCTCCATTACATGCATACGCCCCTTCTTAATTACTGCCGCCAAGTTTTCAATTTTTGTGGTTATTGTTTTCCGTTTCTGTAAAGGCGGTGAGATCCATTCCAGTACTCTCTCCCCCGTTTTCTTTTGAGGTTGGGTAACTGCTCCTAAGAGGTGCATGTCAGCGTGCCAGATAGTGAGATGTAAAGGCAATTCAGGATCCATCCATGACACAAAGCCTTTTAAAACACAGTCCATAATGTGCTGCAAGGTTTCCTGTTGTTTTTCAGTAAGTGTCAAAGGAGCACAGGGATCAGTGCCCTTTAGCAAGGGCTGCAGGTCCTCCAACAGGTTGTTGGGAATGCCTGTGACAGGCTTTAACCACTGCAAGTCACCCAAGAGTTTCTGAGCCTCATGTAATGTAGTGATTGTAGTACCGATTAATAGCTTCTGTGGTTTAAACATTTGTTCAGTAATCGTCCAACCCAGATATTTCCAAGGTGCAGTCCTTTGTACTTTTTCAGGAGCAACAATGAGGGAGAATTCTGCTAATGTTGTTACAATGTCCTCTATTTGCTCATCTGTGAATGGTACCTCCTGAGAAAACAAAATATCATCCATGTAATGATAAATGATAGTTCTGGGCATCTTTAGTCGAAGCGGCTGTAGTGCAGTGTCAACATAAAGCTGACATAGAGAGGGTGAATTACGCATTCCTTGTGGCAGAACAGTCCATTCGAACCTTTTATCAGGTTCTCCTCTATTAATTGCAGGCAAGGTAAAAGCAAACCGTTTAGTGTCTTGTGGGTGCAAGGCAATGGTAAAAAAGCAATCCTTTAAATCAATGATAAGGATGGGCCAATTCTCCGGAAGCATAGAGGGGTTAGGAAGTCCTGGTTGCAGTGCCCCCATGGGTTCCATCTGACGATTGACAGCTCTCAAGTCATGTAATAGCCGATATTTTCCAGATTTCTTTTTTATCACAAATATTGGCGTGTTCCAAGGGCTGGTAGACAGTTTCAAGTGTCCTTGTGCATATTGCTCCTGGACTAACTGATGAGCTTGCTCAAGACTTTCCCGTTTTAGCGGCCATTGCTTAACCACTACAGGTTCCTCGGTAGTCCAAGTAAGTGGTAGCGGGAAAGTCCAACCAATGGCCATTACCCTAAAGGGTGCTCATTGGTGAGGACGAGGCCCCAACTGAGATAAAACATCCCGGCCAATAAAACATGCCACCGTAGGAGGAAGTGGAGCAATAGAAAATGATGCTGCAGCCTGCTTGCCATCTATTTCCACCTTGAGTACGGGTGTGCGGTTTGCCAGTGTCATTCCACCGATCCCTGTCACTGTGATAGCAGAGGGCTGCACTGGCCAGTCTGAGGGCCACTCTCCAGGGGCGATAATGCAGGTATCGGCACCCGTATCCAACAATCCGATCAATGTAATGCTCCAATTCTGAAAAGAAAGTCGACATGGCCTCTTTGGACGAGTTGTCAAATCAATAGTGAGCAAGGTTAACCCTCCAGTTGAGCCAAAGCTTCCCTGCCGTCTGGGATCCTTTTTTAAGGGTATCAATCCCTTTGTCATCTGTATTAATTGAGCTAGCCATTGTCCTTTTGAGACTTTTACTGGAGGGTAGGGGGTGTGGACCATGATCATAATTTCCCCCTCATAGTCCAAATATATTATACCCGGTATTACAAATAGTCCCAACATGCTTGCAGACGATCGGCCTAAGAGTAGTCCCCCGACTGGTTGTCCATTTATCAGGATAGGTCCAATTAGTCCTGTGGGGATCTTTTGTGGTTGACTGGTCATAATTGTAACATCTATTGAGGCTGCCACGTCCAGGCTGAGGCTTCTCCTGGTGGCTGGTTGTAATTACTGTTGAGTCCTGATGGCATTGCAGCTGCAATTTGTGTCCTCAAGCGGCAGCTGCTCGCCCTGCTTCTCGAGTTTCCCGGTTTCCTGCGGCAGGCACTAGTGTTGTGCGTATTGGATTGGCATTTTCCACACCAGACTCCTGTCGCTCCACACTCGCGGCGAATATGTCCAAAGCCTCCGCAGCGGAAACATTTCACACGGCTACCGTTGGTTGAGCAAGGGCAGGAGTTCTCCGCAGTGGCCACTTGGAGGGGCGCAAGAGCTGCCAGGACCTGAGTTTTTGACTGCTCCTGTAATGACTTTGCCTGCTCTTGTAACCCCTCAACTATCTTTTGCAAAGCATCCACTAAAAAAGCCTGAGAACCCGATGGAAGGGAGGCTGCCTTCTCTAACAAGTCCGGGATTGTCCAGTCCCCTGACATAGTATTAATAAGGGTTCTAGTTGAGGAATTACAATTCTGTAATACACATTGTTTTAGTAAGGCCCCTTGCATATATTCAGCCACCCCAGCTTTTGTTATAGCATCCATTAGTTTATCTACGAAGGTGCCTAGTGACTCCTCCCTCCCCTGTTTTATCCCCATGTAAATGGGCGTACCCCCTGGCGTTTTAATTTTCTCCATGGCTCTCTTTTGTCTCCCTCCTCCACCCCCCACCGGGTTTGCCTAGTCCACAGCTCATACCTTTCTCTAGCCATAGCCTCCGCGAGGTCCGATTCAGCCCTTGGGACAGGCTCAGGTTTCCCGGGGGATGGGCTGCCTGGGGAGGAAAACAAAGAGCTGACCTTTCGGGCTCATTAACAGTGTCGTCTGCCTCCTTCCAAGAGGGTGCAGATGGTACCGAAGCAGGCAGATTTTACGGTTGTAAAGGCAGGGGGGTTTGGAGCACTAGCATTCCACTGCAATTCATAATCCTTATTCCTTTCTTGTGCAACTTTCACCTCCTCAGCTGCCCTCTTTTCTGCCTGACTCATTAACAATTCATTGTGCACCACTTTCTACAACTTACTCATCTTTTTAGCGGATTTATCATCTTCTAATACTAACTCCCAGAGCTTATCCCCAAAGTTTCTCCACTCCCCCACATCATGAACAGTATGAGGATTAACAAAGAAACCGTAAGAGGTAGCAAACTTAAGAAGCGAGGGGAGTTCCTTATCTAAGTCAATCCCCTTAATCTGCCTTTTCCTTAGAAATGCTGTGAATAAATTATGTGCCGCTTGCCTGTCCATACTCACGTCAGCGCTGTTGCAGCCCCTCCAGGTCTTGGCAGCACGTATTGGCCGAGCCCACCGCTGTGGTCACTTGGGACTCGGAGCCCCTTTAGTGCTCTGTAGTCGTCCCTCTAGCTGCAGGACCCGAACCCAACGCAGCCTCCAACAATCGTGGTAGTATGTCCCCCGTTTTCTTCTGGCCAGCAGAAACGACAGGGCGACATCACGTCGTTAGGGTCACCATTTGTTGAAAGAAGCCGCGGGAGACAAGTCTCATGCTTTTCATGATCAACAAGCCTCGTTTATTGTATTCAATGTTATCACATTTATACAGACAGTAATTAGCTCATACATATTGCAAAAGTATAGCTCATGATTGGCTATGTCTTTATAATGCACGTATTTTTGCAGTTAGCCTTGCAGTTGCAACTTTCTTAGCTTTTTGTACTTTCCCACATACCATGTATTCTCAACTTCCCGTTGCTATGGAACCTCTGTGCTCAAGGGCAGTGTTTTCTTGCCGTAGGTCACGTAGCCTCAGCTACACTCTAACCGATTTGATATTAAATATGGCCTTTGCTATGCAGCCATTCATTTGCTAAATTCTCCACAATAAGATATCTCCCTGGAGGGAGTGTGGGTGGTGGAAGAGATAAAGAACACTGCCCCACCTGGTTTGAACAGCTGGCCCATTAACAGAAGATATCCCCCCAGAGTTATGAGAAATGAGTCATGGAACAGTTCTTACTTGGGATCTCCTGTTGGTTTTGTGTTCAAACTGGCACACTGGGGAGAAGTGGGACCATGCTGGGAACTGCTGTGAGCAGGTTGGAGTGACTGGTCTACACTGTGGGCAACTGGGCATGACTGGGACTGTGCTGGGAGAGACTGGCATCATACTGGGAGTGACTGGGACTAGACATGGGGAAACTGGGAGCAAGTGGATGAAAGTGGGAGGAACCTGGACCATGCTGGGGGCAAACTGCATCATAATGGGGAATGACTGGCAGTGACTGGGCTCATACTGGGATTGCCGTGGAAACTAGAACCACACCGGGGGGCAACTGGGCTGATACTGGGAGCAGCCACTGCTGGCACAGGGACCCTCAAACCCTTTTCCTGGCCACCCACCTCTCCCAGGCCCACCATTTTCTTTGGCCCTGGGAGCCCTGGACTCCTATTCCTGCCTTTCCCAGCACCCAGCCCCTCCTTCCCTAATCACTGATGACACTTGGGACCCCTATTCCCAGCCATCCTGGGTTTTCCCAGCTTTTGATGGGAATGGGGACACCGGGGAACCTTGGAGCTCTCTTTCCTGACTAAATGGAGCCTTTTAACCCCACCTATCCCACATCTACCCCCCCTACCATCCCCTTTTATCAATCCTGGAACCCCAAACCCCCTTCCCTGCTCTCCCAGCTCTCCCTGTTCCGCCCTTCCTTCACCCATGACCCCCAGACCCCAAATCTCCGTGTCCCCCAGTTCTCCTCTCCCTGCAGTCCCTGCCCGTGGCGCTGTCGGAGCCCGGCCGGGGTTCCCCAGTTCCTGTCCATGGGGTCCTTGGATGGGATCCCCTTCCAGCGCCGCCACAGCCAGCGGGGCCGGGCGGAGCCGCAGCCGCGGGGATGGCGGCTGGAGCCGAGCCGGGATATTGGGATGGCCGGAGCCGGCACAAGGAGTGGCACCGGCACGGGGCCAGCAGGGAGCTGCAGATGCTGCAGGAGCGGCACAGCCAGAGCGGGGCTCAGGGCGGGGAGCCGGGGCTGGGGGATCTGTGGGGCTGCCATGGCACCTGTGGGACTGCAGTGGGGATCCGTGGCTGGGCTGGGATCTGGGGCGCTGGGATGTGCATCCATGAGGATCCAAGGGGCTGGGATGAGGCTCTGTAGGCATCCATCAGACTCTGGGGCC
>JAJEOU010000618.1:0-11008 GCA_021534815.1 Acrocephalus arundinaceus
CCAATTGCCCATTTGGTCCCTTAATTTGTACAATGCTCTTAGATTGCTTAGCCAATTGGATGCCCCCTACACCTTGCACCGCTCCGGCCACACTTTGCAGAGCCCAATGCGACGGCCATTCCCGTGACGGGATCACCGTTACATCTGCCCCTTTGTCCAGGAGACCCCTGATACCAATGGTCTCCTCCCCCACCTGCACCTGACAGTCGAGCTGTGGCTTTGAGTTGGAAATCGCCCTCACCCTCCCCACTGAAGGAGCTTTCCCTGTGAGGAAATCGGGTATGGGTATCACCTGGGCTATTGTCTGCCCCTTCGGCAGAAAGGCAGGCGGGGAAGTGCAGTGCAGCCAAACCACGAAGCGCTCGGGATCAGAGTCAACGATTCCCGGAGCAACCTCGATCTCGAACGGGGTGTACTTACAATCTCCGATGACTAAGTATCTGTCACCGATCTCATGCCAAGAGCCCTGCTCACTGGGGCTAACCGATAGAAGGTGCCAATTGCTGTCCTTCAGCAGCAGCAGCGACTCAGTGAGCTGTAGTTTGAATGGCTCGCACCGTGAGTTGGTGGTTAGGATGGAATCTGAGAGTTCTATCTCTCTAGGTGTCAGGTCCGGTATATGTGAGTCTGAAGAGACTCTGGTTTCAGTCCTGGTGGGTGAAAAAGACAAATTAGTCCCTGTCCTCTTTCCCCTTCTTCCCCTCCTGGTTCGGGCCACCCAATTTTTGTCCTCACGCTGGGTCGACCCGCGCTCACTCCCTAGTTTTTTTGAATAGTTGGTGGGTTCCCCTGCAACCCCCCATTCCCACCCCCTGAGTGGCCACGAACTGTTGGAATGCAGCCCGCAGTGGGCAGGCGTGTTGCCAGTGTCCACCTTTGCCACACAAACTGCAACAGTCTCTTCGCGTCCGAAAGGAGTGCCTTCTGGCTGGTGCTTTTCCTGAGGGACCTCCGGAGTCAAGCGCTGCAGCTCTCGGGGTTCCTCTCTGCTGGTGCTTTGGGGGCTGCTCTGCTGGCACGGGGATGAGCGGAGCCTTTGCTTCACACACTTGGAGAAAGTCCTGCACGGTGGGCGGAGGCTTGAGTGGCAGGCTGAGGATGGCCGCTTTACACCGATCATTGGCGTTTTTCTGGACCATCATCTCAAGCACGCTTTCCCGAGCTGCCTCCTGCCGCACCTGCATCTCAATAGCTCGCGTCATTTTTTCAACAAATGTGACAAAAGGTTCCGCGGGTCCCTGCTTAATATCTGCAAAATTGGGCAGTGGTGCCTCTCCCTGCAGCCCTAAAAATGCTTTTTCTGCAGCCAGCTTGACCCTCTCAAGCACTTGGACCGGAATGTGTGCTGCCTGATCCGGAGCCTGTGCCCACTTGCCCTCTCCGCACAGATGGTCGAGGGTGATGGGATCCCCCGAGTCATCTGTGGATGTCTCTGCATCTTCCAACATGCCTGGCAGGGCGGTCCGCAGCAGGTCTTTCCATGCTCCCTCCCAGAGCTTGTACTCCATGGAGGACATGAGGCACGAAAAGAGCTGCCGAAGATCAAAAGGGACCGCGACTGTACCGGCAAGATTGGCCTTTAACAATCTCCCGAAGTACGGGCTTTCCCTCCCATACTCCCGGTGGGCCTTGCAGAGATCTTTGATTACATGTTGGGAGAAAGGCTGCCAGTTGACACGAGTGATGTTCCCACTCCTTGACCTGTCATATGTAACAGGGGCGAGTGAGGGAAGGTCACCCTGGCATGGGCCTATGGCCTCCGGTTCCCCTCTTCCGGTATCCCCACCGTGGGAACCGGATGTGGGACCGTGAGAACCGGAAGTCCAAGGCGGTTCTGGCAGGGGCAGGGGCGTGGTCTGTGGGGGTGATGTCATCGCGCAGGGGGTTGGGACAAGGGTGGAGCTTTGGTAGGAGGAGTCAGAGGAGGGGCACAAGGAGGAGGAGGGAACAGGAACTCCTGGGAGGTAGGAGGAGTTTGGGAGAGGAAGGGGTTGGTACGACGGGAAGGAAAGGGATTATGGGAAGAAGGAGAGGGGGAGGAAGGCGCGAAACACGCGGACGACCCTGACACGTGGCCGCCGCCATTTTGTGCCCGGGGAGAAAGGGAGAGAGGGGAAACGCCATTTTGTGGCGCAGTTTCTGGCTCTGCCAAACTGAATCGAACACGGGGTTTTGAAACTGGGAAGAACGGGATGGGGTAGAAGCTCGGGAAGCCTGGCCAGGGCTATTCCGAGCATCCAGGGCAGTCCGGCCAAGACTGTCCTGGCGGGGGGATCAGGGTACCCGCGGAGAGCCAGGGCTGGCAGGGGGAGTTTTCCCTGCCGATCTCCGGAGGATGCCCGTCTGGGGTGAAGGGGAAGGGGACAAGGGGAAGGGGAAACTGGGGCAGGCCGTTTCAACTGTCCTTTCTCCACTTTCGATCTCTCTAAAAGGATAGATCGAATTTGCAAAGTCCAAAAAATTAATTTTGAGGCTTGCTTGTCCCCTGCTCTGCCTAACTGCAGAAATTTTTGGTAGGTGGTGTTCCAAAACTCAACACGCGCCAATCGAGCGGGGGTCACTTCAGGAAAATGGAGGAAAAACAACTGGACAAAGCCTTTGAGCTCCTTTTTAGAAAACTTAAACTCGGAGCCCTTCAACAACAAAAACAAAAAACCGAAAACATCCTTCTCACCAGTTGAGAGCCGCGCGCCCATGCTCAATCAACTGTCACACTCACACACCCCGAAAAGCAAAAGACAAATAACGAAAAACAAAAACCGCGACTTAAAACCCGAGTCCGGGGACCAAAGCTCCCCGCGTCCTTGGAGCGCAGCCAATCCCAACAAAAGCCGACAGCGGGGGAACGGCCCTGAGCCCACCCGTCAGGTCCCCGCGTCTAAAACGAAAAGCGAAAATAAACTGAGGAAACAAAGGCAGCCGCACTCTGGACACCCTGACCCCGGGAGCGCTTAAGGCAGCTCCGCGGGGGGAATGCACTCCTGACTCTCTCGAAAAGAGCCTCCCAGAAAATGTGGGGAAACCCAGGGGGAGGGAAAACCCTTCCAGCTCCCCTAGGGGTCCCGAAAAGAAAGGTGATGGACTCACCCTGTCCGTGCAGGCAGTAGAAATGGGGTGGTGGTGGTCCTTCGCCGGAGGAGGACTTTCCTGGGCGCCGGAAAAGCTGCCCTCCTCTCCTGCCAGGAGCACACTCCAAGGAGCTGCTTCAACTGGCAGGTGCGCGGCAGTCTGAGGCCCTGCAACTCTGCGCGGAGACGTCCAGCACAGGTGAAGGCCAAATCCACGGGTCCGGCGGTGGTCACAGACAGTCCCGTGTAGAGAGCACACGCCGCTGCACTCGTGAAAGCGTCCAGAGGTTGACGCCACGCCTGGCGTGGGCCCCACGTTTTGGGCGCCAGATGCGCCGGCTACGCTTCCTCTGTACCGCTCTACCGTGGTTTCCAGCCTTGCCCGGCAGCCCTGGCAGGAAGCGTGCTCGGCTTCGGTAGGGCCCCGCGGAGCGGATCCGCAGGAGCCCACCCGGTGGGTCCTTGGTCCACGAGCAGTCGGTGTTGGTGAGAACGCAGCTTTGGCGAAGGAGGAGAAGGAGACTCTTTCTGGGGTGCAACAAGGAACGAGTTTATTCAGGGAACATGCCCAGAGAGAGAGAGCACGTTTCGATGTGTGGAGGTTTAAGAGGCACAGGGGTTTGGGGGTGTGTTCAACGCAACTGGCCAATAGAACAAAACCAGGGGAGGAGTTAGGGGGTGGGGTAATGCACAATGGTCCAATCCCTGGGAAGGAGTAGGGGATTTCCAGAACCTGTCCCAATCAGGGGCCAAACCTCTCAGACTTCCAGAAGGGGGAGAGCCTCCTGAAAGACAGACAGGCTCTGGTGGGGAGGGACAGTTGATAGGCAGGAGGGTTGTCAGGGAAACAGTAGGTTCTGGAAGGACAGACCAACTGTGATCACAGCAAGGAATGGGGGGAGCTTGGGACAAACCATTACAGAACTTAATAACAAAGTTATACAAAACTAAAACTGATAAACACAGCTCAACGCACCACTACACTCTCTGACCAATGTTTCAAAATCCAGTGTGAATATTTGGTGTGACTCTTGCAAACAAGACCCAAGTGAAGCCCAGGAAAGATAGATATGTTCTATCAGGGGAGATATTTGGTACCTGTACTGGTGATACTGCAATTGAATAGGCAAATCAGTGGACAAAGATTTTGAAAACAATAGGAAGTGTGTCAAGGGGAACGAGAAATAGTCAAAAAATAGAGGAAATGTGCCCGTCTGGCGAGCATATCTGTAACAGTGACCCTGCTGGAGTCTGGATTTGTTCTGATGTTTAGTTTTGGCTTAAAAAATTAAGGGACCTGAATGCATTGTGTACTTGCTTTGCATCCTCTCTATTGATCTGATAAGGTGGAAATCTCAGTTAAAAATGGAACTGTACTTTGGAAATGCTGGAAACTTGGAGCTCAATTGGAGTCTGTATTTGTAACTAAGTTGTATAACATACTATTTCTAGTAGAGATGCAGCCAGTGGTTTTCAGGTAAATGTGGATCTTATTTAGGGAAATGTTAAGATATTTAGATGCAAGTTATTTGGATTGAAGCTGGGAATAAATTATTTATGAAGTAGATTGGATCTTCAGAAGAAATGTAGATGATTCTTTAGCTGAATCAGAGGTGGTTGGCTTCAGGAGGAAATCATTGGTTTTGGTTGAATCTGTATCTTTGTAGCAGTGGCAGCCTGTGTCTTTGGTGCAAGAAAAAATGGCAATCCTATTGCTGGGTTGTGCATCTGTTTCCCAGGAGGCAGCGGTGGTGGCATGTTTGGGGTGCCAGGCTGTTGCTGTGCTCACCATGGGTTGCTGTGCGTGGAGTGTTTGGGTGCCGGGCGGTTGCTGTGGTGCCAGTGGGTTCCTGGAGGGTTTGGGGTGAGTGTGCAGTGCTGGGCACTGGCCCTGGGCAGAGCAGCCTCGTGGCTGAGTGCAGGGGAGGCCTGAGGAGGCTCTGGAGGCACCAAGTGCTCCTGCAGGATCAGCTGTGCCAGGAAGCCCTTGTGCAAGCAGGCCGGTGGTGGTGGGTGAGTTACTCGTAGCCTGTGAGCCGGGCAGCGTGTAAAACTCTTCACTTGCAGTCAGACCTTCAAAGAAGCTCTTGTTTCTTTCTAGATGCAGTCGGACCTTCAGAGAGCTCTTGTTCTTTCTGCATGATGGGGAAAATGTTGGACCAATTCCAGTAAGCCATCTCTGTGTTAGAATATCCTCCTTTCGTCATTGTTTGACCCATGTTATTTTTACTGCCATAGCACTGTATCTATCAAAAGGAGTGTTGTAGAAATCAGTTGCTTTCATGGTGCACTGCAGTTTATAAATGATGTGGCAGATTGTGTGATATGTTCTGGTAGTAATGACATTTCTTCTGGAAATGATTATTTTAGGGTTCTTATAGGTGGAAATAAGTGTTCTTTCAGCATTAATGAAATGCTTTCAAAAGATGGAGCTGGGTCTAGGCAAGCTTGACTTGTGTCATGAGGGCATTCTGGGCTAGGATGTGTTGCAACTGATGGCATTTGTCATTTTCCATGTAATTTTAAATTCTGTCAAACACTGTGGGTGCTTGTAGTTTAAGATGTGAGAGATCTGAGTTCAAAGCGTGGTTTATTTGCTTTTTGTGCACTTTGTGCAGCTTTTAAAAGATGCTGGTCATCTGTTGTTGTTTTGTTTAGAAGCTCTTCATTGCTCTGCCTTTTGTAAGCTGCAGTGTAATATCGACAAGAGCAGTACTTGATGTTGCAAAGAAGGCACTTTCAGTATCACTGTGGACATGTGATGAAAATTCTGCTAGTTTAAGGTTAAAAAGCTATTTTCTAATTTTCGTAGAGTTTAAATGCCATATGATTTCCTAATTTACCAAAATAATATTACTCTGGTCCTGTATCCCATATAACTGTGTGAGGAGCTGGCTAAGAGAGCTCCAAGTGGTGTGTGTGGGAAAACAGGATGCTGTGTCCAGGCCCGCAGAGCACCTTTGAGCATGTTCATTGTTGAACTGGAAATAATGATAACATTTCAATGACTTGTATTGGGGTGAGAAAAATGACAGGTTTGGTAAATGGGAGAGATGAAGCCCTAGGCAGAATAACTGGGCCATTTAGTAAGCTGTGCTAATACAAACGAATGTAAATTTGCTCAAAGCAGGGGCTGTCTTGGGTTACAAGGTCCTGACCACTGATTCAAAATTCATTGGGAATATTTGGTTGACTCTTTGGCAGACAAAACCTGAGTGTGATGATAAACTCATAGGAAAGGTAGAATTTAGTTGTAGCAGAGGGCGCGGTGCTAATACTGGTGACATCCCACTTAAATGGTCAATTCAGGTGAAAGGATTTTGAAAAACCAGGAAGTGTCAAGGGGAGAGAAGAAATAGTCCAGAAATGGTGGAAATGTGCTCTACTAGAGAGCACATCTGCAACAGTGACAGGTTGGAGTCTTGGTTTGCTGTATTTTGGTGTTGTTGGTTTTCCTAATTTTTGTGGATAAAATTTAAGGGAATGAATTATGTACTTGTTTTTCACCCTCTGTATTGATACAAGGTGGAAATCCAGTGTACAAATGGAACTGTACTTTGGAAAGGCTGGAAATTTTGAGCTAAATTGGAGCCTTTATTTGTAATTAACTTTCAGCTGTGAGAAACATTTTTGGTAGAGATGCAGTAAATGGTTTTCCAGGTAATTGTGGATCTTAAAGTGAAAGTGCAAGTTCCTTATGTGCAAGATATTTGGATTTCAGATAGGAACAAACTCTAATAACTTGTAGTGTAAAGGTCATGGTAATGGATTTTTGTTTTCTAGCCCAAAGCTCACATCATCTCTTATGAGCCTGGCAGCCAGACTGTGTTGTACAGGTGATCGCTTCTGAAATGATGTCCCATTTGATAAGTGCAGCCAGGAACTCTGATCCATTATCAGTGCAGTTGCTCAGTATCTTCATTACAAGAATCTGTGTCTCTGGTTCTGTTTTTGCAGTTCTGATCATAGCAAGAAATAAGTCAAATGTTGTGCCTCCTTTGGCTCTGAGCTGTCACAAATCTGAATTCCAGCCATATGGAATTGTTCAGGCAATTGTCTCTAGTTGCTATTGTTCAGCCAGTTTCTGGCATTTGGGGTTTTTGCCACCTTAACCCGCTTTTGTGCTAGCAATGCCTTGCAATTAAGTAATGATTCTTTTCTCCCCTTCCTTGTATGTTCTGCCCTCTGGATAAATACGGAGTTGGAAAAAGAGTGTGTCATATTTTACTGCAACCTTGCATGGTATAGGTGACTCTCTTAAAAGATTTGCATCTCTGTAGTGCAGCAGGAATGTTTTGTACTGCATATATAAAGTGAAAGTGTTCAAAATTTTCATTTTATCAACTTTGTGGATGATTTCTGCCAGGAAATTGCACAGAGGAGGATTTTATTGTGTATACAAGTTCCAAGCTTTATTGTCCTGAACAAATGGTGATTCTACCTGTATTAGAGTTCAGGCTGGCTGAAGTTTGTGCTGCAGTCCATGGTTTCTTACAATATCCATGTCAGCCCTGTATTTTTACTGTATTAGAAATGAGTGTCTGTGTAGTGAACTGGAAACATTTGTTTCACTTTTAATTTTAGAATCCCTCAGATTTTTGGTGTGATTCCTTGAAGTTTGATCATGTTTTTTGGAACAGCAATTCTATACCCTGGTGTAATTATCAACGAAAAAACTGGCAGAGTTAAGCTTGGTTTTATTCTACTTGTTGGTAGAGGGCACTTGATTTCCTCCATCTTCCAGTCTGCTTTGTAGCTACCATAAACAACAAGGTGCTGTAGGTAAGGGCCAACAGGACTCCTGAAATGGCAGCAAAACACCTTTTCTGTCAGTGGGAGGGAAGTAGCATGCCAATGCAAGATGACCCTGCAGTTACTGGGTACTTTGTGCTGTCAGTAAAGGAATTCCAGTGATAAGAGACTGTGTAAATCCAGTTTTCACAGACATATGGCTGCACTTGAAGTGTTTCTTGAAGTACTGTGTGGAGTCTTTGTATAGGGAAATTTCCTTTCTCCCAATGTATTTTTTATTTCTTTTAACACCAAAAGGTTTTCACATGAATATGAACAGTGGGATAAGACACCAGGCTCCCATTTCAAATGTGTTTTAGAGCATTTGTCAGAATGGGTTTATTTGAGATGTGAATTAGAGAAGCCAGTTCCCCAGTAACCTCCTTCATAAGCAAGCTGCAATCTGTCTCTCTTCACTTAGCATCATAAGAAATTCATTTTCCAGCAATAAGCTTTTTAACTGACTTTCTTTCTTCTCAATATTAGAACAATGAAACAAGATCATCTAACATTCAGTCCTATTCAGATAGTCGTAAAGTACAATGGGCACATCAGTGGTGACATCAAATTTATTCCAAAGGAGAGGCTGTTTTAGATAGTGTTATATAATGTGAGATTGTGGTAGTAATAAAACATGAGTAGTTCTATTAAAATTTTCCCTGAAGATGCTCCAAACGTATGAAGAGCCATCCCTCTGTCCCTTAACACAGGAAAAGAAAGAAAAGTTGGTAAAGGAGCTTCCAGAGAGTAATGGAAAGATTGAGAGCAAGTTGGCAGCAGAATGAAATGGAGGTTTTGGCTGAGTCTTCACTTTTGCTGCCAGGGATTTTCTTTAATTTCAAGATGACCCATGGACAATTCAGACTGACAGTTCAAAAGGCTGTTGCTGCTGGAGAATGACTGAGCATTCTTGGAAAAACTCTGATCGTAAAAACCAGAATTTGCAATCATATCTAAACCTAAACATTTTATCTTCTTTTTGATTCAGTTTATATTTATTACTGTCATAAATCCTAGTGTACTCAGCAGAGACTACTTGAATGTGTTATCTGGAAAATCCATCATATCTCCCTGAATAGGCCAACTGTAGAGCCAATGTCTCCTGCTGTGGCATTTAGGGAATATAAAAGAAGTTCTGACCAAGGCCAGGGGAAATGGTGGTTTCTAGAAAACATAAACCAAATGAGGTTTTTTGTGCCAAGTCTGTTCCTTGTATGCTTGTCTTGGAGCAGAATACCACAGTTAGCACCCGAACTATGCAGAGCCCCAGAAATGTTTGTAGTATTTGTATCGTAGAGTAATTCAGGGAATATTGATAAATAAGTTGTTTTCTGCCCATGGTGCTTCCAGATGTCTGGCTTGGGGTCAGGTCTGAACCAGAAGCTGAGGAGCTGCTGTTGATGATGCACTAACTTGAGTTGCTAAGCTACTGGGTTAGGGTGAGTCTACCACTCTGTTTCTGGCTTTTTGGTAGTCTCCAAAAGGCTTTGTCCAGCCACAGAAAGCCTGTAGTCACTGCAAGCCCACGAGTTCTTGGCAGTCCAATTAGACAGATAATTTCCTGTCTGTATGCAGAGCTGTGTCATTTAGGGAAATATGTGGCTGCTAAACCAGATCCAGGGAAGTTGTATACCTGCAAACTGGCAAAAAGGATCTACTGATGTTATCTAAAATGAACTTAGAGGCTGTGAAGTTCTTCAGAGTTGTGTTCTTTAAACCATCATAAAGCAATGTTCATGTTAAGCAGTGTATTTTTATTTCCATGAGTTGCAGTTAATGACAGTAATGTGTTATTATCAGAGTGATAAAACACAGATTAATTTAAAAAGAAACCTTGTCATTAGTGTTATGCTGCAGAGTTGAGGAGGTTTTGCTAAATATTTGTTTGCTTAGATGCAGGATAGAGTGATACTGGTCTATTATAAAAATACTTGTAAATATTAAATATAACAAAACACTTTCTGTTGCTCAGTTCCATCAAATGTCTAATTTTCTACTGTAGCTGGAAATTTCTTCTGTAATTACAGCACATTCAAATTGTCCATGCAGCCATTTCCATGAAATTTCATGTATGGAGTACTGCTGTGAAGAGCATGTCATTAAAGAAAGCTGCAGTCTGACGTCTCTTAATGAAAGCAGTACAGAGCTGGCGGGGCTTCTCTGTGGGGTTGTTTGGGAATTTTCTTTGGTTCCTGGTTGTCTTTCTGCTGCATGATTGTACAGTCAGGAATGCTGTCAGGGTCATTCTGTTCAGAGGTGTGTGTTGTGCATCACTCAGCAGCTGTCAGAGTCATCTCCTGTGGACTCTTGGCCAATGTCAGCTGTTGTCATGTTCTCTCTGATACCACTGTGGTTGCCATGAGCTGGAGAATTCAACTTCATGAACCTTAGGAATCTGAAATTTGGCATCCTCCTTTGTTTACTTCGATTTAATTCTGGTCGTGGAATTTCCTGCCTTCTTCCATGATGTTGGTCCTCTGTTGAAGAAGAATTTCAAAGGCTGGTGGCAAAAAGTTTATATAGTTTAGGGAGGTTGTTTCTAAAAAAACACATTTTTTCTTCTCCCTGTCATGTATTTTATCTAGGGATAAATAATATATATAAAAAATAAAGAATGCCTTTCTCAGAGAGAAAATAGTGCCTATTTTTAGTTATTGCTTTTAGTTTTGTTTGCGTTATCTTGCGTACTAAGAATTAAACTGTCTGCTTCAGAGAGGCAGTTTTTCATTTGTTGTTGCTGTGCTTGTTCTGCGTATGTGAATTCTTGATGGATGTTATTTAAATGTGGATTTGAAAAGTGAAAAATACTGAGGAAGCTTTTGAAAGATTTTTATTAACTTACACTGATGTGCAAGTGAAAGATTGCATTTCTCAGCATAAATACTTTGTGCCTAGGCATGACTGTTTTCATGCCTGCTTTGCAAGGTTTGGTATGCATGAAATAATTTGAAATGGATTCAGTTATTTTATTCCCATATAGCTCTTAGGAAAAATTTTTGCTCTCTTTTTGCTTATCCATTTACAAGATAAAGCTTGGTTTCCTAGGTTCTCTTAGTAAGGATAAATGAGGAATTAACAAGGGCTCATTGTCTTAGGAAAGATGTGATTGTTCTTGCTGTGTTGAGTCTTGCTAAAAACATGAGATGCAG
>JAJEOU010000510.1:0-27327 GCA_021534815.1 Acrocephalus arundinaceus
TGTTGCCACTCTTAATTCGAGGGACTTGTCTTTCTTCATTATAACCGTGCAGGGAAATAAGTCTCAGTTGCCTAAATAGGGCACTATGGATACTCTGCCAAATGTAGGGTTCCACTTAAATGTGCTGTCACGGGTTGCCATCGCTACAGCAAATGCACCCGTAATACAACTGAGTTTGAATTTCCCCCCCCCCCCTTTTTTTTTTTTTGTATTCTCTTGACTATTGCTTTGCTATACCATCCTATTTTTAGGAGTTTCTGCTCAACCTTCTTGGTTTCTTTTGGTCCTACCTAATCTATGTAACTACATGTCTATCTTCATGGTGTTTATTTTGTGTACTTGATCTTTCTATTCAAGCTTCTGATTTAAATTCAATGTGTTATAGGCCCTGGTATTTCACGGGTCGTTTTCCAGCCAATAGCCATAGAAGATTACAGGTTAAAACTGTTTAACTTGTAGTGTGTGTAAATATTAGTGTGTGTAGGTGTAGTGTAATATTTAGGTGACTTATTTACATGAATACAGTGTGAACCCTGGATATCTAACTGGTAAAAAGCCATAAAGATGAAACTAATACTTTACAAATTATAAGGCATGTTATTTAGCTCTGTATGACTGAAAATATGTTCTTTAAAAGAATAAAATCAAAAATTACTTCTTCTTTTTGACTCTAGATTTTTAAATTATTTTAGAGATGTATTTCAGGTAAATTGTCTGATTAGTATTTTGATCTCTGATATAACTTGATAGTTTACCTGCATGTGTAGGGTTGATTTGTCGTTTTATTTTAGTTTAATTTAGAGAGAAAATGTGGAACTTTACC
This sequence comes from Acrocephalus arundinaceus, assembly GCA_021534815.1. NCBI lineage: Eukaryota > Metazoa > Chordata > Aves > Passeriformes > Sylviidae > Acrocephalus > Acrocephalus arundinaceus. Next base: position 824 of record JAJEOU010000510.1, read on the forward strand.
ACTTGCAGTTAGCAGTGGAATATACTATGAATAAAATACTAAGTACAATGCATTCTATTACTATATATAATTGAGGCTAGTATTATATTCAATTTACAATGGAATTACCTAGCTTCCCAAACTTCCATAGTTCATTTAATATACATGGCAAACAGGAAGATGCTAAGCTGCCAAAGCATGCTGCAGATTTGTAGATACTCTTGCCTGTTAAAATGCGTTCTCCTGACACTTTGCCATCTCTTTTTTATGGTGCATCTATTCTCATATCTATTCATTTTCAAAGGAATGGTCATACACTTTCTTGGTGTCTAAATATACTAAAACTCCTGGTGGAAGTCGAAGACTAGACCAATATCCTGGAACCTCTAGTTGATTGCGAACAATTAACACAAGACTGGACTGTGTTCAAGAGTTACTTCAGGATGAGAGCTCTTTTGTCTTCCAAGCAGTTGGTAGTTTATTTTGTAACACCTATACTATATATTCTTTTTAAATGTTTTTTTTTTCTAATATAAGAAAGTATGTTGTGTGACTCAGTATGTTTGAAAAGGGTTTTTAATGGATTATTAGGTAACATAGTGAACACTTTATTTTTTAAAGTAATCTATATTGTCATAGTGATACTTTTCAATATTTGCTTAGAAAATGAATTTCTCTGATAAAGTTATATAGAAGTCTTAGTGAGCCAATGCTTTTTAAAAAGAGTTGCTAGTTTGTCTCTTTAAACCCCTCCCCCCCCCCGCCCCCCCACCCCCCGACCCGTGTGGCTGGGTATGCATTGTGTTTGAGTATACAAAGTATATATAAAGTATACATTGAAAAAGCAAACACATGGCTTAAGTAATATTTGCATATAAATATTTTTTCCTTATTGCTTCATAAAACATATGGTCCAGAGAAAGGTAAAATACAATACTAGAATTAGACCACTATATATGATATATATTGATAATATCCATAATACATGGATAATATATCTTTCTGTATCAAAAGAGAAAATATTGATCAATCTAAAGAAAAAAAAAATTCTGAATTACAGATGTCTACCTATACATAACAATGCATGCTTAGGTGTAGTAAGTCGTAAGATAGTTACGACAAAATGCTTCAGATATTAGCTATTTTTAAGCTAGTTTTTACCTGTAAAGATTTTGTGACAGTTAGAATGTAAAGGAAAAGATTAGCATTAGTATAGCCTAAGTAATTGTGTGCTTTCAAGAAAAGACATCCTCTTACAATTTCAGTTAATTTTCTGATGTTATACTTTGTTTTACAGTTATCTCAAAATTCCTGGATACAGAACAACTACTTTCAGTTTTGGTACAGATTCCAAAGCAGGATACAGTATGTTTCAAAATACACCTTGGAACAATCATTATCTGTCTGAAATGCAATATATAGATGTCTGTAATTCATTCTTAATTTATGCCAAATGCTACTTCCAAAATGTACTCTTTCATCACTCCCCCACCTTTATTCTTCATAAGTGTACATTTTGTTCAACAGTACTCAGATGAGAGAGAGGAATTTTCTTCACATCACATAAATGAAAAAGTGTTTAGGACTTACAGTCCTAGTGACTGTTATGCTAAAGTTAAGTAATTTTTTCATCAGATCTTCCCTCATTTATCAGTCTGTATGTAAACACGTGCTAATAAAAATACAAAATTAACAATACACATAGTCAACCAGTGAATCTGTTTTAAACCAGACCAACAGTGTACTCAGTGGAGCTTGAGGTACTTAACCTTGACTTTGTTTCCACTAAGCTGTTTAAACCCATGTTGTTAAAAGTTACATTTGCCTACTGTACTTGATTTTCTGCCACTGTTTTGATGATTCCTTAGTTGTGCTTGTGCCCAGCAGTCTTAGATACTTTCAAACTCTTTCATCTCTCAGTGTCTTCTTTACATGCGATATACCTGCTTAGATAAAGGATTGTTGATTTAGTAAAGAAATCAGGTTTACAGGACTCAAACCAGGACACAAACAAAAAAAAAAAAATTAATAAATGTAGATAAATCTCTTTAATGACAATCAAAACCCAGAATGTTTATTGCTCCAGCTTTACTTGTAAGAAATGCGTAACATGAATTACCTGTAGACTAAAAACTTGTCCACACAGGCTGCTTTTGTGTATGCATAGGACGTGACACAAACAATTTTTACTGCAGTGTTTTCATTCATTGATGTCCAGTATAGCAGAGCTTAGTATTCATGAACAGACAGCTTTATTCGAGTGCTAGCTCAGTTGCTGCTATCAAATGCTAGATTAGGCAATTTCAGTATGTTTCATTCCTAATCTTCCATAAAAGTTTTCATGCAACCTTCCACCAGTCAGCAGATGAGATGCTTTTCTGAGAAGCCTTAAAGTTTCAGTACTAAATCTATCAGTGGTGTATTCAGCATGAGCATTCTCTCATCCTAAGGAGGCTGTCAGTCACACAGAATCACAGAATCATTAGGCTGGAAGAGTCTTTCAAGATCATCCAGTCCAACCCATGCCCTAACATCTCAACTAAACCATGGCACTGAGTGCCACATCGAGTCTTTTTTAAACACATTCAGGGATGGTGACTCTAGCACCTCCCTGGGCAGACAATTCCAGTACTTTGAAAAATAGGTTTGGAAACGTCAACTTTTTTTAATAAGTCCTCATTCTTCAGGTTATGTCATGCAGTTACAAAGTAGTTAGGAAAAAGCATGAGTTTCTGGGAAGGACTAATTATCTTTTAAAGAAAAAACATTCATATTCATTACATGAATAAATCTGGCACTTCAAGGGGACTCCAAGGGACAAAAGCCTTACACTTCAAAAACTGCTGGATCCAGTTTTGCTGAGATGTGGTACTTGAAAAATTGTGTCGATGGTGAAATCGTTTACTGCCTTTGGGCTTAAGTGTATCATGTGCAGAGATAGACACTTAACCCTAGTTTAGTTAAAATTCCTTTGAGAACTAGTTAGTCAAAGACCCTTCCACTACTGCTTTATGTATGACCACATCAGTTCTTTTGATCTCTGATTCCTTCATAGGATTGAGAGCCCATATTTATTTGGAGATTAGCATTTTTCCATTCATGCATTTAGCACTATAGTTCTATCTTTTACAAAAAAACCCTTTATATGACTGAAAGATAAGAGATGCCTTCAGTCACAAGAGTAAAGAGATATATGAATGAGAAAAGATTTCACATGGGGTCATGCTCCTAATGTTCATGTGCAATCTATGTTTATCTGTGTTACTTCCTTAAAATCCTGTTGCACAATGCATGTGTACTGCATATGCTATGCCCTAATGTCAGCAGCAAAATTCTTTATCATGAGTGTTAATGGGGCATACAAAACAAGGCCAAAGGTTTCTGTGAATGAAAGATTTTGAAGAACAGTCATTATTGTGAGAAAAATTTTGAAATATTTACTGGATTTTTTTTTATTACCATATGAGCAGGTGTTTAAGGATGTACGTATAGTAACTAAAAAGGAATCAACCAAACTGGTTGTGTGCTTCATTATAATACATAATGTATTTGCTTTGAAAAAGTACAAATTGTGTAGAGCTTGTATAGAGTTAGCTATACATAGAAGATGAAAAGTTTCACAGCTTGGGCTAGCAGGCTGTTCTTGGAGTCAGCATCATCCAGTTCAAACACAGGAAAATCTGAACTATTGATGGACAAACTATCACAGCAGGCACTGTAAAATTTAGGTAAACATTTTTGTACAGACACAAGTTGTCAAAGTGAGCTTATGAAGTGTTTCAGGAATTTTCATTAATGTATAAGCCTGTTACTGTTAAGATATGAGTTCTACTAGTTCTTAAGTACTTTTTTAGAACAATCATACAAACGCCCTCCCATAATGGAAATATTTTTCAACAGGTTAAAACAGCTGATCAAAAATAACTAATTTAATCTACCTGAAGCATACCTTAGAATTGTGGAGCCTCTAAAAGTAGCCGTTTTCATTCTTTTTGAGTTTTGGGTTTTTTTAAAATAAAGTACAGACCATTTTGTTCTTACTTTTATGAAGTACAGTTTATTAAATTTCATAGAATATCTTAAGTCAGAAGGGATCGATAAAAAAAAAAATAATTACAGAACATGATACTGCCAACATAGTATGCTGATTCTAAACACCAATAGAAATACGTGTTGGTGTCTATACTGTGAAGAGCAGGATTCCTATCATTACCTGAATAATTGGTTATATAACGAACATTTAACTGAACTCCTGCTCAGATTCCACAGACTATTTACACAACTGCAGATTAGCCTCACTGAATCTGAAACTTTCAGTCCTTTAAAAAGACTGCAAAAAGAAGTAACTGCCTTGTCCATATTTTAATCTTCAACAGGCTGCTTTAAGAAACTGCAACACACAGCTGCTAAGGGCTTATTACAATTCTCTTGAAGATACAAGGTATTTATCAAACAGTTAACTACTGTGTTAGAAACTCCCATCTCAATAGTGGCTGTAAGATAAAAGGTGTTGCATCTTTGCTTGTTTACAGTTATGAGTATAGCTCAATTCTTTTGCTTAAAGCTGATTTTAATTGTCAGAAAATCTAATTTTCACTAATGATACAGGGATAAAAGCAAGAGAGCTACCTGTGATAGTGGAGTTGCTGCTGAACAGAATTCCTTAGAAATAATTCTGAAAGACAAGAGTAATGGTTTCCTAGAGTCTCCATAATAATGCAAAATCAAGTCTTGTGTATTTGAAAAAAATGGTATTTGAGAAATAATTTAAATCTCCCAAAGATGTGAATAGTATTTTAGTCAGACTTCGGTATAGTCACCGTTCATTGAGGTGAAAATACAAATGAAATGTAGTGTTTTGTTTTAACAGTAGAAAGTTTAAAAATAGCTTCACTTATTTGCAGTACTGCTACTTGTAATTTGGGGATGATACTGCAAGTAAAAATCGTAAAGTATTATGTATCAAATTAGTGATACAACTGATATTGCAGATTTGGAATTATACTTGAAAAGATTACAACTGTAATTAATGATGATACAAGATACACAAAAGGATGTCTAAGTATGAGGACCCAGAAGTGCTATGCAGTTAAGCCTAACATCAGTGAATTCCTTGACATAGCTCGCAGAACATACACAGAAATCGTTGATGACATAGCAGGTATTTCTAAACTAAATTTTTATTTATTTGGAGTTGAAAGTACATTGCCCTTGACATATAGAAGCCATGTAATTATATGTGTTATAACCTTCTCATACGTAAAAAGTATTTAGTATTGGTATGAATTGATTGTCATTGATAAACAACTGAGATTCTCCATTTCTGGATAAAAACTCAGTTTTCTTTTTAATAAAATTGAATAATTACATGGTGAATCCTATATTCAAAGCTCTGTTAGTCTTTGTCCTCCTAAAGCAAAAAAGTTGAAATAATAGAACAGAATTACTCCGCCTAAAACATTCTGCATAAAACACGTAAATCTTTTGTTTAGCTTCTTCCTTTAAAGTATCTGAGTTCTTTGTTCTTTATATTTTAAGCAGTCTCCATCTATCTGTGGACTAAGGTATTAAGAGTCGGAAAATAGAAACAGAAGGAGTTTTAGCATGATGTGCATTATTTGTTTTAGTAACTTTCCTGTTTATCATTCTGTCAAAATACAAGAAAAAAATTCTTTTGAAACTGATTTCCTTTTTTTTAGTATAAATTGTTGATTTCTAGCTGAAGGACCATCCGAGTTTAGTCTATAGTCAGAAACAGAAGAGCATCCAGAAACTAGCACTTGTCTTCCTGTTTTATTCTAATCTCACATTCATACATCGTGAAAAATACAGATGGTACTGGTTTTGTATTTTTGGAACCTTCCATTAACAGTTTCCATCTTTGTACCAGCATAAGTGTGGGGAGGGGGGGTCGTACACAAATGTATATAATTTGAGTTAAATCTTTGTATGTGGTATGTAGGTATGATAGCGCAACTTGCAGAAAAGTACAGCCTACCACTGAAAACAAGTTTCAGCTCTGCTCGTGGATTTTTTATCCAGATGAATGCTGATTGTTCAACATTACCTAATGGCCAGCTTCCTTCAGAATTTACAAAGGTATCTGTACAAAATATGTTTTAGCATATATATTTGTATACGTAATTTGCGATATGTAATACATTAATAAAGAACACATTATACAGTAAACAACAATAAAAATAATTTCAGTGAAGATATTTAGAAGTAAATGAAGTTTTAATTGGGATATTTTTATAACTACCCTATATTCAGTTATATCATCAAAAGTGTGCAATTATGTTTTGTGTAAAAATAAAGTTGTATATCTTGCTAACTGTTATCTTAAGTGGAATTTTCATAAAAAATTAGTTAGTAAAAATGAAACTGGGAATTGTTTTTTCTCTTTTATTTCCCGATATGGTTTCCAATCTGGTTTTTAGAAGCTATTTTTCCTTTTGATAATAAGGCAAGCTCTTATTGTTGGTTTCAATTTCCCCACAGATCACAAAACGAAAAACACATATAGCTTCACTTCAGCAGATTTAATAAAAATGAATGAAAGATGTCAGGAGTCCCTGAGAGAAATATATCACATGACCTACTTGTAAGACTTGTTAAAACTATTTAATATTTGCTAAGTACATTTCTTTTCTCCAATTACTAGCTAATTACATGGGGTTTTAAAACTATCTTTCTGTTAAGTTATGGCTACTTACAGAAAAGGTCTAAAGCAACACAGTTCAAGTGTACTTCCTGAGACAAAAAAAAACCCATAAATTGTGTATTGTATTAAACATGATTGCAAATATATTGGCATTTATTAATAGAAGTCGTCATCATGTAAAATTTTTATGGGTGAATTATCTGCACAAAATGGCACAATGAATGCATTAGTTTTGCATCAGTAATGCAGAATTGTTATTTTTAGTCAGTTCCTTATATTTAGAGTAGAACTGTCTGTTTGTGTCTTGTCCTTGCTGCATGTCATGTTGCTCTCCTCTCTGATTCACAACTTAGTAAGTGTAAGGTTACCTGTCAGTTGAATGGAAATTCTGTATAGCAACCATGTAGGGTTTTTTTAACATGAAAGTGTAAGGGAATTAGAGTCGCATTTCACATGTTAATAAAACACTTGATCCCATAGCTATATTTTTAGTTCATTCTCTGTGTGAAGCTTTCATTTGAGCTGTTGGTATTTGAGTCTTGTGTGTGATCAGCAGAATGTTAGCTGAGATGATGGTACAAGATCTTAATTTACTTCAAAGAAATTTATACATTTACTCACATATGGTAGACATGATTGTGATTTATGAGTGACCTTTTATCCTAATGTATGCGGTATAAACATCATAGTTCCTTTATATCTGTAAGTTGTATAAAGTGACAGGATGTGCCATGCAACAGCTAAATCAGTGTCTTACTTCAGAATAGTGTGTAAACTACTGAATGAGATCTATGAACACATTCATTGCTTATACAAGCTGTCCGACATTGTGTCTATGCTGGATATGCTGCTTTCATTTGCCCACGCCTGCACTCTTTCTGATTATGGTAAGTTTCTTCTTTGATTCTGTTAAAGGCCAGATAAAGACCCTTCTGATGGAGAATAACCAGGCTGTTTTGTCTGGTTTCCATTTCTTTTTTCTGTATCTCAGTAGTCTTTAGGTGAGCGTCTCTGATCTGTCTTTGCCAGTTTTATGCCGATGTTCTTTCTGCTTTCATTCATCGAAATTAAATTCTGCTAGTTAGTTGCCAAAGCCTTCTCAGTCACTCTTCTCAAAATAGACAGTTTAAGCATAGTCTGTTCAGAAGCATGAAGTGTATTGACATTCTCTGTTTACACTTTTTTCTATTCCATTACTGCTGGTAGATAAAGAGGAACCATGTGTGATTGGTTCAGAAAATAACTGTATTCTGACAGAAATCCATAAAGATAGTTCCAGCATCAAATGGACACTCCCAAATAATCAATGTGGTAGCATATAACAAAAACAGAAGGAATGCTGCTTTCTTGTTTACCATGCAAATACAGGGTACATATGTAGAAGTAACAAGAGTCCACAACCCTTGTACTTTATAAAAATACTTTGGCTCTTTGCATTTTTATTACTGGAGTCCAGCCCTACTTACTGGGGAACAAAACCACAGAATGTTAATTTAGAAATAAAGTTTTAGTTATGGGTTTCTTTCTGTAGTCTTAAATCATTAAGGCTTGCATGGTAATCAGAATCTGTACCTGAAAGTGGCTGGCAATTCTTCCCAAGAGCTCTGCTCTGGAAGAATTAACTTTATTTCAAAACATACTAGTTTAATAATACAAAGGTTCCCACACTAACTCCTCAGTGTTTTACATCTTTTTCTCTCATTTAGTTCGTCCGGAATTTACCGATACTTTAGCAATCAAGCAGGGATGGCATCCCATTCTTGAAAAGATAGCTATGGAAAAACCTGTGTCTAACAACACGTACCTGACAGAGGGCAACAATTTTGTCATTATTACGGGACCAAATATGAGTGGAAAATCAACATACCTGAAACAAATTGCTCTCTGTCAAATAATGGCACAAATTGGTAAGAGTGTACAATATTAATCATCTTCTGCAGCACATTTTCCCCCCCCCCCATTAAAAATATTTATAAAATTGAATGATTTAGCTTCCAGAATAATACTATATCTAAATAAAATATTAACAGGTAATTTGTAGCCCATTTTCTTCTGTCAGCTCTTGTGTTGCTGACAGAGGCAACTGTAAGGTTTTTCATCTGCCATCGGACACTAATGGGGCCCCATCTGTGCATTTTGAAGCCTCCCTGGTCTATCTTCAGAGGAGCACAGTTGCATGCCCTAGTTCTTTGGAGCACCATAACCCAATCTAGCACCTTATGCTAGGCTGATAGTGAGTGTCCTTCAGGTATGCTGGTCAGACACGTGTGTTAGTCATCTCAAAGAAACACACGACCTTGAGCATACCTAAATTAGGTAGAGAAACACATTTCCAGACAAGTACAATGAATAGATAAATCATCAACTACTTCAAATAAAAGTCCTAATAAATACTGCAATATTCTGTTACTAAAGTTATAAGAAGAAACCAACTCTTTGTAAAGTCTAACTGAGACTCATTCCTATATTCAGGAATTCCTCATAACTTTTTTCTTAAAAGTAAGTCTGGTAGCACAAGTCAAAGACCTGACTATAGAATGAAGCTCCTTAGCAGTGTAGCATAAAATTTATCTATCATACATTTGTGGGTTTAGTCCCCAGTAACTGCAAGTTCTTAAGGAATTGCTCTCAAAAACATGAGTTTAGTATCAATAAAGCAGACTGTGAAGTTTTTGGCAAAAGGTTCCTGTTCTTTCCTAGTCGGTAAAATTCCTATGCCTTGAAGTCTGATAAAGGCAATATAATCTTGATTTTGGGAAACTAATGTTTCTCAGGATTAGTAAATGTAAAACAATCCTAGAGTTCATTGTTTTTTCTTCATCCTGTTAGACTGACCAACAGCTTCAGGCATATGACTTCTTACAAGTTTCGCTGATAAGCTGCTTAATTTATCCTATCTATATAATAACTTTTTTCTTATAAATTAATGGTAGAATGTAATCTTGCCAAACTTTATCAAGTAAGATGCATTCTCTGCTGTGCACAAAAACCAAGTGTAAAAGTAATTTTTTTTCCCAGTGACATATTCAGGCAAATGTCATAGTGATGAGAGAAACTTGTATTTTACTTGTTTTGTAGGTTCTTATGTCCCAGCAGAGTATTGTTCTTTTCGAATCGCAGAGCAGATTTTTACCAGAATAGGTATGGATGATGATATTGAAACAAATGCATCAACATTCATGAAGGAAATGAAAGAGGTATGAAATATAGGTGTCCAGGTCCAAGGCCTATTTTTACTGTTAAGGTAATAGAAATTGTACTAGTATATTTCCACTGAAAGAGTATACTTTGAAGAACAGTCAAAAATTTCAGCCTTCTTCTCTTTTATGATAAACCATAGAAACCCAGGCATCTCTTAAATAGAAAGATATTCCAATGTGAGTAAAAATCAGTTCTTTTGTTGGATAGTACTTTGAATATTTTTGAGTTTGCTTAGATTTCAAGTTATCATTTGTAGGGGCCTAAGCTCTCTGAATTTCCTCTCACAGACTGATACCATTTTGAGGATTTCAGTGGAAAAGAGAGAGTGCTGTAGTGTGAGTCTTCGTTTCATTAGAATTGACAGCTGTTTGAAAGCTTTGAAAAGGCAAAATTGCTGTATCTCAAGAGATTTTTTTTTTAATTTCTGCATTATCTTCCATCTGAATAACATAAAAAAAAATCCTTTTTAAATAAAACACATAGGAATTATAACACTTTGAATATTTTTCTAGATAACGTACATCATACAAAATGCTAATGATAAATCCCTCATCATTATTGATGAACTTGGCAGAGGTACGAGTGCCGAAGAAGGTATTGGCATTTGTTATGCTGCCTGTGAATATCTGTTGAACTTAAAGGTAATTCTGTTTTGAAAGAAATTTAAGGCTTAGAATTGTTTTGTCATCCTGAAAGTAAATACAGTATTTTCTCATAATTTAACATCAGTTTTGCAAAGATTTCCTGGCTAAATATGGTATTTTTCATACCTGGTGTATAGTAAGAATTACAGTGATAGAGGAAACGTGCTGACTTAAGCTGCAGTTCTGTTCGCTGGTTGTTGTGATTTAACCCCAGTCAGCTGCTAAACAGCACCCAGCTGCTCACTTGCTCCCCATAGTGAGATGGGGGAGAGATCAGCAAGGTAAAAGTACAAGAACTTGTGGGCTGAGCTAAAGACAGTTTAGTAAGTAAAGAAAGCCATATGCAGAAGCAAAATAAGGAAATCATTCACTGCTTCCTATCAGCAGGGAGGTGTTCAGTTGTTTCCTACAATGCCATGTTTCCTCACAGTGACTGTTACCAGAATGCTGAATGTCCCTCCTTCCTCCTCCTTACTCACAGTTTTTATTGTGGTGCTGCGGTATGGTGTGAGATATCCCTGGGGTCAGTTTGGGTCAGCCATCCTGGCTGTGTCCCTTCCCAGCTCCATGAACACCCTCAGCCTGCTTGCTGGTGGGGTAGGGTGAGGAGCAGAACAGCTTTTGGTGCTGTGCAAATGCTGCTCTGCAGTGGCTAAAACCTGGGTGAGTTATCAGTACTGTCTTCGTCACAAGTCCACAACAGCGTAACACAAGCTGCTATGAAGAAAACTAACTCTAGTCGATCTAAAACCATTGTGACCAGTACACAGTACACTGGTCACAATATCTTTCCAACTTGCTTGCAAGCTCTGTCTAGAAAGAGAATAACCTAGTCTGTTTAGTTTTGCTTATTTGGTTTAGTTTTAGTTTTGCTTTTTGCTTGAATGTTAAAAGTGAGCTTGTTTACCTGGTGGTTACTTTCAAAGGTACAGTGGTAGCCCTGCACAACTTACAAGTTGGTCACAGAGGTTATAAACTTGTTTAGAAAAGAGTAAGATAATTTTAGATGGATTGCAAATTTCACCTCTGTTGCTAGTTATGTGATCAACCTCAGGTGGCTGTTACATACGTTTTGAGTGTGCAGGTGTTTGTTTCTCCTCAGAGTTTATTCAGATTACTTTTGTGGGGTTTTTGGTTTGAAAAGATCAGATACTTTCTGTCACTTGTACTTTTGATAAAGAATTCCTTGAGAGAATTAAGCAGCCGTTTGACAATCATTCCAATCCACACCAGTCAGATTTTGTAAGCATCATGGATTTTCTTTTGTTTCTGATATTGTTTTCCTTCCGTTGAGAAATTAGCAGGAGAATCCCCAGTTGGAAAAGATGTACTTGCCGATGGTAGAACACATCCCTGAAGAATTTTAATTTGCTTTAGTAAAGACAGCTTTTCAATGTTTTGGAGGAAAACCGGGACATCTGTGAGATTATTTAATTTATCTTATTTATTATAATTTATTTCTGGATTGTTGCCAAAATAAATTTATTTCTTGTTTCCTTATTTAGGCATTTACACTGTTTGCTACACATTTCCTGGAACTATGTCATATAGACGCTTTATATCCCAACGTGGAAAACTACCATTTTGAAGTGCAACATGTAAGAAGCAGTGCTGGAAATAAGGAGAAAATTGCTTACACTTACACACTTTCTAAAGGATACACAGAGGAAAAGAACTACGGTAATGGATTCCACTGTGACTTACAGTTGGCAAAAATTACACAAGATACTATTTCAATTATTAGGCATCTAACAGTATATTTTCTGATGGCAGATTTCTCTTGAGTTTGTGTCTCTCTCAAAGAGAGAGATACAGAGCTCTCCAAACCTATAATTTGTTCCAAATAATTGTGTGTTTCAAGTAACAATGTAGTGAGATAGTAGTTTTGGGTAGTATGAAAAGCTTAAAAGATATTTTGTCGTGAAAAAAACATCTTACTGATGTCAGTTTCTCCTTAGTTCATTTCTGTTTGAACGAGTTGAGTCATTCTGAGCATATGCTACTTGAGTTCATTTAATCTGCACTTAGGGAAGTGAATGAATGTTATGGGGAGACTTAAAGATGTGTCTGCCATAAACAGTGATATGACTGGCTAACGGCAGGCTGACCCTTTTTGATTAGCAAAAAGGAATCAAGTTTCTTTAAAAAAGGAGGAATTTTACGGTATATTAGGCTAAGACAATTTTGAGCAGGTCTACAAAAGCATCCGTGTTCTCTGAAAAGTGGATTTACTTCTCTTTTACCTTTAGAATAAGTTAGAGTGTAGATTGTACAGATTGATTAATTGTGGGTCAATAAAGAAAAAAGTGACAAAGATTTAAAGAAATCTGTATGTTTCCAAATACTAGATTTGGATGTTAATTCCTTGATTTAGGTAACATTTAATCAAGAGGAAATTAGCTTCACATGACTTTTGCAAGCTATTGGTAATCTAAGACTAGAAATTATTCCAGTTAAACTTCAAGTAATAGGACTGAAAACTTTTCTTGGTCAGAATTTCAGAATAAGTTTGTTTAACTTTGGCAGCACAAGCTTAATTTTAGATGCTATGCCACCACTAACTCTGAAGAATCGTATGTTTAGAGAGTAATCTGTGAGAACAGAACACCTTTAGAAACTCAGTGTTCATGTCTTGGCTTTACCTTACTTGAGCAAAGTCACATTCTAAGAAAGGGTGCAAGGGCTCTTCATGACCCTTTTTCATTTTTGAACCTGCAATATTAAACCACCCAATGAACAAAAGACTTTCCAGGGGTATAGACAAAGGAAAAAGTTAAAAAAAAAAATGAAAAAATACATCTCTTTCTTACCCTGAGTATCTGGAAATTTTGCTGTTGGCAACAAAGAAGTTAAAAAATGACATCCATGTCCACTGGACATCTGGATATAATTGAGAGTGTAGTTAGCAAAACCTCTGTATTTTCTGTCAAATTAAAAAAATTAACCAAGAAAGCTGTTAACACCATGGTGCCACTTTTTTCCTTTTAACCCCTTAATATGTCTCATTCTACCTGTTTAGGTATTACCAGCAGTAACTTGAGGTCAAGGTGTATTTCAGAGATAGCAATAAAACAAACTAGACGTCTTATTTTGTAGCTCTCTGAACCTTATTGTTTATTAACAAAAAAACCCCAAAAACCCAAAACCAAAAAAACCCAAAACAAAACAACAAAACACAAAAACCCACACACACAACCCCCAAAATATACCAATTTTATTTTAATAAAAATTAAATCTTTACCCCTTAGCAAAACAGGTTAAGTTAATTCTGGAAGACATAAAATGTAAGGTAGGGATAAAAATTATATTAAAAATCTTGGTTTGTGTTTTATATATTTAGGACTAAAAGCTGCAGAAGTGTCCTCCCTACCATCATCCATAATTTTGGATGCAAAGGAAATCACAAATCACATTGCAAAACAAATTTTGGTACGTAATAGAAAATTATAATGCTGCATTTCACAGTTTTTATACAAACTCAAATGTATTTTCAGTTTCTGAAAGGATACAGGATAAGCACTGCCTATGTTTTAGTGAAAACAGATTTCATTAAACTTTGTATTTCTGGAACCAGTTCTGAAAGATTATACTGAAGGTCACTGTTAGCTGACAGCACAAAATGACCCTTAGGGTAAAGGAGTATTGGATGTAATGTTTGTATGCAAACCAAGAATTGTGAGATCAAAAACAGGCTGAAAAATAGCTAATACTGGTATTTTTATAATAGAACATAATTTATTTTGTATTTTAATGTATGTATATTTTTAATAACAGCACAGGCAGAAAAGCACTCCTGAGATGATGAAACAGAGAGCAACATACCAGTTAGCAATGAGATTGGTTCAGACTGCCAGAAATTCTCGACTGGACCCTGACAGTTTGCGTGTATATTTGAAAGCCCTGAAGAAAAAGTATGAAGCCAGTTGTCCCACACCTGGAAAAAGTGATGAGCAATAGTAATCCATAAGTTAGGCTGTTGTTCTAATTTTTATGACTATAAGATGATTCTGGGTTTTCCCACAGTATTAGTACTGTCTTTTCACATGGTGTTATGTTTTTAATTCTTAGTTTAAATGACACTCAGTAATGGCAGACCAACATACCTGGAATAAAAGCATTTGCCTTCTATGAGGAACACAATTCTTTTTGACAATAAATTGTATAATTTTCATCATTTAGAGCAGCACCAAGAGGAGAGGGAAGGACTGGGGCAAAGTACTAAGGAACTCAGAATTTCAGGTGTGGCACAAAAGAAAGCTCAGATTGCAGAAAGGGAAGCGCATCCAAATTGCCTTGAAGCAGTTTTTGCTGTCTGTTCTTGTTCAATTGTGTCTTCTGAAAATGAGACCATTTTAGTCATTGTGCTGTGCAAAACACTTCTCACATCTTCTCACAGGAAACAGATGATACTAAAACTTGAAGGAATTTGGACCTGACATGAGAAAACAAGTTGTTGTCTCTTCTCCAGAGAAGAGTTTGATGTTAGTTGGCAGTAGATGTTCCAGGTTTTCTCATACTCCTCTTGCTCAGTCTCAAAGTCACTATAGGATTTCCAAAGAACCTGCAGCAGAGAAGCCTCTCATCATATTTATTCCGATCACACAGAGATACCAGGAGGGCAAGAGAACAGATAAAGGTGAAATTTCCCTGAGAAAAGGTTTGGAGATCAGGGTGTTCACTGGTGGGGTTAGGGCTGAGCAGCACCAAAGCTGGAGCACATCAACTATTCAGCTTTCACCTCATGTTTCATGAGGCACTTTATGGCCCTGCCAAGAGACAGATATTAATTAATGAGTCCCAGGCTGAGCTGTGACAGTAACCAGTTCTGTTCAAGCTGGTGTTTTTTTTGACGCATTCATCAGCCACACTCTCTAATAATTAGTCCTGGGGTTTGTTCCTGTTTTTCTTTCAGCCTTATATCCAACTTTCCACCCCTTCTCTCTGTCTGGTGTCTTTTGTGTTTCTTTCTTGTCCTGTATGCTCCCCATGCCATTCTCTTTCACTACTTCACTCTTTCTTGTTCTTGTTTTTCTGTTATGGAATTGTCCTTGTTTAGGGCAAATTTGTGAGAGAACCCCTGAAAGATTGAATTTGAGGGATACCTCGGCTTCATCCTAATTGAATTAGGCAGAGCCCGCCTTTGCGACCCGGAACCGCCCCCGGGCGGGCTGCCGGCTACGCCCCTCCCCGCCCCCTGCCCCGAGAGCCGGCGGGGCGCTCCGGTCGGGGCTCTGCGGGGAGCTTTTAGCCGGGACCTGGGCACGAGAGAGGGTCGGAGAAGGGGACGGGGGTCTCGGGAGCGGGACCCAGGGCGCCCGCGGACCCTTGGAGCGCCCCTGGCTCCGCCCGACTGAGCGCTCGCGCTCCCACAGGCTGCAGCCTCACAGCTTCCAAGCCGCGTCAATCCCGGCCCGCCTTTCTCCGCCCTGGCCCCTCAGCCCGGCCCCGCTCCTCCGTTCTCCTGAGGCGTCTCTCCCGCCGCCGCCGCTTTGGGAACCGGCGGAGCCGTGCTCCCGCTGCCGAAGCCTCGGCAGGTGCTGTTGGGGCCCGGGAAGGGCAGCGGGAGCTCCCCGTTGAGGTCCCGGCCGGGAGTTCTCCCAGGGAAGCGGGGAGACGGCGGGGAGCGGCGCGGAATGGCGCGAGCGGGGCCTGAGGGGACAGCGGGGGGTCGCGGAGCTGACGGCGGCGGGAACGGGCGGGCTGGGATTGGCTGAGCCGGAGACGGGGCTTAAATCCCATTGGCTGAGCGGGCCCGCCCTGGGGCATAAATAGCGTGCGCTGAGGGGGTGGAGGCTTCAGTTCGGCGGCGGAGTTGAGGGCGGCGCTTGTGCCTGCGCGGGCTGAGGAGCGCCGCTGCGCCAAGGCGGGGTCCCCGCAGCTGCCGATCCAGGGGGCGCCGGTGAGCACGGACGCGACTCCTGCGTCTGCCTGCGCCAGTGTCTGGGGGCTGGTGGTGCCCAGTTCTTTATGCGGCGCCCTGCGCGGCTCGGGTTGCTGGGGGCGGGTGCGGGGCCTGGTGCGGCGCAGGGGGGCTGCTACCGGGGAACGGGGAGAAGCGCTTCCGTGGTTTGTGCATTTAAAGTAATGTTTAAGATACCGGGAATAAAGCTGTATTTTTTGCTTTTTTATTATTTTGGGTTTTTTTTAAGAAGTAACCGATTTGCTTTTTTATTGTATTACTTCATTATTTCACTCCTTTTATTATGTTATTTTGTTTGGTTTTGTTTTCTTTTGCTAGATATCTGATGTTAATGCAGTAAAGGTTGTAGGGCTGGGGCTGAAACACCAGTTGGGAGGCCAGTGGAGACATCATGCCCCAGGGTGTAGAATAGGGACCTTGGCACTAGAGTCAGGCCCAAACCAATGTGGAGCAATGGAAACGCTGGGGCTGGAGCTGGATAAATGTCATGGGACAAGGGGATGGAGCTGCAGCTCCGGGCCTGCAGGCAATGCCTGGGGAGGTACCAGCCCGTGCCCTGTGGCACCAAGCAGAGGCTGAGGGTGTGGGGGCTTGGAGGGCTCCAGGGCCTGAGAAGCAACCCCGAGGGCACCTTTTGGGATGGGGGAGCAGGGGCCCAGTGGCTCTTGCCAGCCCCTGGTGCTGCCTGGGGGAGGTGAGGGGGCCCTTGGGCAAGTGCTGGGCTGAGACCCAGGGGGAGGGGGAAGACAGATGTTGGGCTTCAGGCTTCAAGTGTTGTCCCCAAGGTTGGGAACCCAGCAGGGTGGGGGGTACAGCTCCTATGGACATTGAAGTGATGACTGGAACTGACTTGTGGCCTTATCAACAGCCCCGGGCAGCAGTGAGAAGCAGTAGCAGCTTTTAGCTGCAGGCAGTGGGAAGCTGAGGAGATGGAGCTGAGACAGCAGAGCTGGAGAAGACACAGAGATGGTAGGGTTTGGGGTGAAACGCTGTGGGGCTGGGATAGGGACTGTGGAGGCGGGATGTGAACTCTGTGGCTGCTGCTGAATCACTGTAAGGGCTGGGGTAATAGGGACTGTTGCTGCAGTAGGGATTATCACGTTGGGGCTGGAATAAGGGTTCAGGAGCTGAGCTGAAACAACACAGAGGTACAGCTGAAACAAAAATCGTACCCTGAGAACCAAGAGCAGCGTTATGTGCCACGGCTGGGAAGATGTGGAGACAGAAGAGAAAGACAAGAGCTGGCAGTCAAATAAAGCTTGTGGGTCATGAGCTGAATTCACTGGGGTCAGAATGGGGACTGCAGTGCTGCAACTGCAATTGCTGTTCAAAGGGGATAGTGACTGTACACCTGACAAGCGACCATGAAATGGTACACAAACCAAGGGGCTGGAAATGGAATAAAGTTTACTGGGATTGGGGTGCAATGGCGTTTCTAGAGCTGAAGCTGAAACCTCACAACTGGAGACAAAAAGTCCCTGGAGCAGCTACAGCAAGAAGACCGGGAGAAAAGAGGATCTGGAGCTACAAAAACTGAGCTGGCCGTGAAATAAAGCTTGTGGGTGAACAGCTGAATTCACTGGGGCTGGGAAGGAAGGGCACTCCAGGGCTTGAGCTGCAATAACTGTCGGGCTGGGATAGAGACTGCCAACGGCACAGGAACTGTAGGACGCGTGTGCTGAAATTGCTGTAGGCCTGTGATTCTGTTTGTCGGGTGGGATGTGGTGACTGAAAATGGAACAGGGTGCATAGAGCTGAACAGGCTTTGCTGTAAGGTTGTGCCGGACATTCCAGCATTGCAGGGATATTGCCTGGAACTGTGGTAGCCACTTTAGGGCTGAAGCAAAAATCACTGGGGCTGGGATATTCACTGTGGGGTGGGCTTGGAGCTTGAAGGGTGGGTGCTGAAGGGTTGCTGCAGAGCTGAAGCCAAGACCAAGATGCTGCCCTTGGAAGCGGGAGAAGATTCAGCTGCCAGAGTTGGAGAAACGTGCATCTCGAGACAGAAGAACTGAGCTGGCTGTTGAAATAAAGCTTGTGGGTGAACCGCTGAATTCACTGCAAATAGGATGGGGACCCTAGGGCTTGAGCTGCAAACACTGGGGCTGGGAAGGGGACTCTGGGGTGGGAACTCAAATCACTTTTAGGGTGCGATACAAACTGTAGGGCGGTCATAGAGACTGTAGCATTTGTGTGCTGACATCACTGTAGGCCTGTGCTTTTGACTTCAGGGTGGGATGTTGTGGTCAATAGTGAAACTGGGTGTGCAGTGCTGAAAAGGCATTGCTCTAAGAGTGCGCCTGAAATGCTGGCAACGCTGGGATATTGTCTGGGTCTGTGATAGCTGCAGTAGGGCTGCAGCTGGAATCACTGTGGGGCTGGGATATTCACTGCGGGGTGGGCATGGAGATTGTAGGAAGGGGAACAGAATTGCGACAGAGCTGCGGCCAAGACCAAGATGCTGCCCTTGAATGGTGGAGAGGTTTCTGCTGCCAGAGTTGGAGAAACGTGCATCTGGAGACAGAAGAGCAGAGCTGGCTGTTGAAATAAAGCTTGTGGGTGAACCGCTGAATTCACTGCAAATAGGATGGGGACCCTAGGGCTTGAGCTGCAAACACTGGGGCTGGGAAGGGGACTCTGGGGTGGGAACTCAAATCACTTTTGAGGGTGGGATAGAAACTCTAGGGTGGTCATAGAGACTGTAGCATTTGTGTGCTGACATCACTGTAGGCCTGTGATATTGACTTCAGGGTGGGATGTTGTGGTCAGTAGTGAAACTGGGTGTGCAGTGCTGAAAAGGCATTGCTGTAAGAGTGCGCCTGAAATGCTGGCAACGCTGGGATATTGTCTGGGTCTGTGATACCTGCAGTAGGGCTGCAGCTGGAATCACTGTGGGGCTGGGATATTCACTGTGGAGTGGGCATGGAGGTTATAGGGTGGGTGCTGAAGGGTTGATGCAGAGCTGAAGCCAAGACCAAGATGCTGCCCTTGGAAGTGGGAGAAGATTCAGCTGCGAGAGTTGGAGAAACGTGCATCTGGAGACAGAAGTGCAGAGCTGGCCGTGGAATAAAGCTTGTGGGTGAACAGCTGATATTCACTGGGGCTGGGTAGGGCACTCTAGGGCTCGAGCTGCAATCCCCAGAGGGGTGGGATAGAGACTGCAAATATCATAGAAACTCTAGGGCTGCATAGAGACTGTAGGATTTGTATGCTGAAATCAGTGTAGGCCTGTGACATTGATGTTGGGCTGGGTCTTGCGACTGAAAATGGCACAGGGTGCATAGAGCTCATAAGGGGACTGTAAGATAGCTCCTGAAATCCCAGTGATGTGAGGATATTGCCTGGGGCTGGGATAACCACTGCAGGGCTGGGGCTAAATCACTGGGGCGGGGATATTGACTGGGGCTGGGATTGTGAGTGAAAATGGAAAAGAAACTGTAGAGCTGAGAAAGGGACTGAGAGATGCCTGGTGAAATGATGGAAGGGCTGGCATAGTGACTATGGAGCAGGGATGGGGATTGTAGGGCTGGAGCTGAAAAGGATTGTTGGGCTGGGATATTGATTCTGGGGTGGGCTTAGAGATGGTAGGGGGTGAGCTGAATTTTTGCAGAGCTGGAGCCCAGGCAAGGATCTGTAGCAGTGTGCTTCTTAGATGGTGGAGCTGCTACCTATATGCCCATAAGCATCTCCTGTGGAAAAGCCACTTGGGGATGATTCAGGCAAAGCAGTCAAGCTCACACATCACACCTGCCATTGCTAGGCTCAGCAAGGAGAGCAAGAAGGGCCTTTTTGTATGATAAATTCCAGCGAGGTTTATTCCAGCACACCAAAGGGATCAGGGACAAAAGGAGCTGGCCATGTGCTGTGCACAGGTTGAAGTAGGGGTCAGGAACCAATGAGCTAAGGGCATGGGGGTGGTACAAAGAGCGGGGCAGGGGTCAGTGACCTCTAGAGGGGATGGGGTCGGACACCTGGGATAGCAGCACCAATAGGAAAGCAGAGAAAAGAGAAACCACAAGAACCAGGGACAGGGGGAGAGAAGAGACCAGGGCAGAGCACGCTGTGCAAGGCACCATGGGGAAGGACTTTCTTACAGCCTAGGCAGGGAAGGCTCTGTGGTCCATCCTTCCAAGGCAGGACCCTGGGAATTGCCCCAAGGGGTTCCAGGGACTCCACAGGAGAGCAAGCAGTTGTTGCTGTGTGGGCAACCACGCCTCAAATGATGAATTCTTGGGTCTCCCATACAGCCTCATTACCCTTCCTGCAAAGGGTATGTGTGAGCTGTGATGACTGTCAGGCAGTTCACCCCTACGGAGCTGCTGCTGCTGCTGCTGCTGCTGCAACCCCTGGACCAACCTACATGCCCATAGATCTTACAGCAGGTTCTAGGAGGGAGAGCTCACCTGCGCTTCCAGCACCAAAATCCCCCAGCAGAGGCTGTGGCCGCAAGAAGCAGCACTGCAGTGGTGATGCTGATGGTTGGAGCTGCGCTGCGGATTTCTGGGACAGGGAGGGAAGAGAACGACTGTGTGAAGGTGGCAGCGCCAGTCAGGAGCTGCCCCTCCCAGGGCCAGTGGCTGCTATCTGCAGCCTGCACCCCATCCCCGTGGGTGGCACCCACCCCATGGGATGAGAAGGCTGCGGGTGCCCAGGCTGTGGTGGCGCACACGGCAGACAGAGCTGTGCCCATCACGGGGGGCCACGGCCAGGACGCTGTGGAGCTGGTAGGTGAGGTCAGCATTGGGCAGGATGGTGCTGGTGTTGAGCGCTGGGCCCGGAGGCACCTCCTGGCCATCCCGCAGCCAGGCCACGCTGATGGGACGGAGGTAGAAGCCAGTGACGTGGCAAAGGAGCAGCAACTGGTCTAGGCTGGGGGTGCGGGCAAAGACCGTGGCCACAGGCAGCTCTGGGGAATGAGGGCAAAGGGGTGGGGCAAGCCCTGGTGGGGCACAGCTGGGCCCCAGTGTGGGGGTGGCTGTTGTAGGGTCAGGGTGGTCTCACCTTGTCTCTCGAGAATTTCCCTCCCATACTTCTTCAGGGTGAGGAAGTTACTTTGGCATATCCAGATGGAGAGAAGGTGCTTCAGGAACACTGTGACCGACGCCTGCTTGTTGAGCTCTGCCAGCTGCGATGGCTGCAGGACCTCCCAGCGCAGTTTATCTACCTCAAAAGCTATGAGGTCTCTGCCACCCCAGCTGATGTTCAGGAAGCCCTGGCTTGTTGTATTGGGGTACAGCACACAGCCTGCACAGAACTGGACCACGGCTGGGTCTGTCAAGGGCAAAGCCAGTGGAGAGGTCCCATGAGCATGTGGGACGTGGGTGGCATGAGGTGGGGTGTGGCTGAGGGCACGTACAGGGATGCAGCGGAAAGCCGGGTGCAATGGGCAGCAGGGGGTAAGGCCATGCTTCAGGAGACCCCAGACACCCTGAAAGCCCTCAGGCCCCCTGGAACAATGCAGTGGATACCAGTGAGGGGTGCTTGCATAAAAACAATTCTGTCTCCCAAAATATTTGCCCCAAATTTTCTCTTCCTTTGAGAAAATGGGAGTTGCCAGGCCCACCCCCAGGTGTTTAGAGCAGAGCTGGGGCTCCTCAGCAGTGTCCTACAGCTTGGGACTAGGTGCAACAGTTTGTCACCTCCTTTGCTGAGGTTGTGGTTTGGTGTGTCAGTCCTGCAGTTCCAGTAAGTTTGGTGGCAGCTCTCCGACCCACACAGAGGTTCCTTGTACCAGGTGGCAGAAGCCCCAAGGAGAATTTTTGGTCTGCTGCCCTACCCACTCCTGCTAGTCATACAGCTGCAGTGTCTCGGGAGCTGTTGCACCCTGTGAGACCCCCCGCAGATGCCATCCTGGCGGGGAGGAGGCCACAGCCAGAACCTGGGGAGAAGGACTAGGCCTCTGGCAGGGCTCGTTCCTGTACTCACAGTGCTGTTCTGTCTGCTGAACTGTGTTGTGCACAAACTGGATCACATTGCGCAGAATGGTTTTGTACTGGGACATCATCTTCTCCATGTCGCCTTCGGCTGCAGCTTGGCTGACCCAGGGCCAGTGGAAGTGGATGCTCCAGTCGGCCGGATCCACTCCTAAGATGGGTATGTCCCCTAGGAGTGCCACGCATGACACCTCAGCAGAGCTGATGTTGGCAAAGAGGCTGGTCAGGACGTACTGGATAACCTGTGGCTCTGCTAGGAGACAGAAGGGTGCAGGAAGGAGATGACTGGAGGTGCTAAAGGGGAAATGGGAAGTGGAGGTGCTGGAGGGGGATCAGGGGATTTGGACTAGATAATAAGAATTTTTTTTTTTTATGTGAGGGGTAGTGAGACACTGAAATACATTACCCAGATGTATGGGTGATGCCTCATCCCTGGAAACATTCAAGGCCAGGTTGTCTGGGGCTCTGAACAGGGAAGGTGTCCCTGCTCATGGCAGACGGGTTGGACTGAATGGCCTTTAAAGGTCCTTTTCACGCCAAATCATTCTGCACTTCTAGGATTCTATGCTTTCCTGTCTGAACTTCCTCTGACTTCACTGCTCTTTTTCCTTCTCTATTTTACTTTCAACAAAGTGGTTGTCTGCTGCAGAAGCTTTTAGGCATTTTATCCCCTCCCTTCCATGCCTCCCTCCCAGCTAGAGCTGCTGTCTGAGCGTGCGTAGCAGATGAAGGGGCACCTTGGTGCTTGTTTGGGGTGATGTTTCCCCCCAGGAGAAGCACCAGTGCCAGGACCCGTATCTGCCCAAGACCTGGATGTGGTACAGAGGATACACAGGATGGTTGATAGGGAAGGGCATTTTGTCGAGGCTTGGGGCTCCCTGATAGGGCCAAAACACCAGCCCAGCCCAGAGATTAATCCTGCCTTTGTGTGTCTGATGCTGCCTGCCCTGGAAGCATAAAGTCTCACGGGCTTGTGGTAAAACTCTCTGTGTGACAGCAGTGCCCGAAACTCCCTGTGGCAGGTGCAGCTCCCTAACAAACGAGGGGCTGCTGTAAGGGGCCCTCAGCACCACGTGGAGCTGAGATCTGCCTGGCACCCATGGGCTCTCTGCAGGGGGAGGACATCTTTCAGGGAAACTCAACACCCAAGGCCTGTTTTGGGACCACTGTTGTTTGTTCTGCTTGTGTGCCCAAGGCTCTGTGTTGGAGCTGGTGGGGCAGAAGTCCTGCACTGCAGGCAGAACAGAGAGGGTGGGCAGGGACAAAGCGTGTTTGCATGGTGACGGTGGGAGGCGCCCCCCTGATGCTGGGAGTCATCTGCCCCCCCCATAGGGCACAGTGGCCTGGCCATGCCTCCCCTGAGCTGAATTTGTGGGGTCCTCTGACAGGCCGGGGGGGTGAGAACGGCTGAGGTGAGCCAGAGCTCCCACTTACCCGCTGGGTCTGCCCACATCCCAGGGAGGAGGATCGGCAGGAAGAGGAAGAGTAGGAGGTGAGGGGGCTGCATGGTGCACGCGGTAAGGTGGAAGAAGCAGCAGCAGGGACCCTGGGATCCCGAGCTTCAACCCAGCCCAGCAGTCACTGCGGTGGCTCTCCACCGATTGGAGAATCAATGTGACAGGAAGGGGCCCAGAGGTCTCAAGCTGAAGGCTGGGGACCTGTGGGAGGGACAAAAGCTGAAATAAGGTCATGATAGGCTGGGGCTGGGAAAGGCCCAGCCAGAAGGAGAAGGCAGGGAAAAAGTCCCAGGAAACAGACTAGGAAAAAAGCTGTTCAAGCTGGGTTTTCCTGACTCCCCCTCCCCAGCAATATTACATCGTCCTATCCCTGTTCTTGTGGGACGCATCAGCCCCAGTGCAGGTGACGATGGCTTCTGGATTTTGGACCTGACCGGAGAAAGATGGTTTCTCAACCCCTACACCAGGAGAAGGGATACTTTGGGTCACCCCCCCACCCCCTCCCAAACTCCTGTCACCTCCAGCTCAGGCTGCTCCTGCATCACTTACCTAATTCTGGGGATGGGGCTCCCAGGGCCGAGGTGACAAACTGTTCCACCTAGTCCCGAGCTGTAGGACACTGCTGAGGAGCCCCAGCTCTGCTCTGAACACCTGGGGGTGGGCCTGGCAACTCCCATTTCCTTCCCACCAGCTTTGGTGAGGAATCTGGTCCCCCTCCCCAAGAGCCCCCTGGGCATGGGAACAGAAATTAAGGGAGCCATCCCCCTGCTCTGTTCAAATTGGCACCAGTGTCCAGTGCTGGAGGGATCACGGAGTGACCAGAGCCAGCCTCACCCCACAATGTCCCCAGTCGACCGCTCCTCTCTGGTTCCTCCCCTCAACCTGCAGTTTTTCTTCCCTTTTTTGGGTGGTGCCTGCCTTGGGGATGAAGGCAGAGCC
This sequence comes from Acrocephalus arundinaceus, assembly GCA_021534815.1. Classification (NCBI taxonomy): domain Eukaryota; kingdom Metazoa; phylum Chordata; class Aves; order Passeriformes; family Sylviidae; genus Acrocephalus; species Acrocephalus arundinaceus. Next base: position 25,561 of record JAJEOU010000510.1, read on the forward strand.
AAAACCACAACCAAGGGCAAGTCTGAGGGGCACACCTCGGTAGCACATAAATACTGAGTACTTTTGCTTCCATGGAGCTGTCCCAGAGAGAAATAGGGATGCTGTGGCAGCAGCCTGGTAGGCCCAGAAATGGCACCAACTTCCCCAGCAGCACGACACAGGGGATGTCCAGCTATGCCACCACAAGGTCCACATCCCTCCCACTAGTCCTAGACCCGGAGGAGAGTGCTTGGCTGTCAGGATGGCAAAGCGCAGCCAGGGGGCAGCCAGGGAGGGAAGAGACAAGGGGGCTTTTCTCTCTGCAATCCTGTGAGGTGATCACTTGTCCCCATGGTCTCCCCTGAGATGACTGCTGGTCACTTCGTGCTGAGCAGCTGAGAGGCCATTGGCAGCCCTCTGCCCTGTGAAGGTGCATGTGACACTACTCAACATGCAGTCCCCTCTAGGTCAAGATGAGGTCCAGTGTGCACAATCCACTTAGATCTACTCATACTTCATTTCTCCTTACTGGTGGAAGTAATCACTGAATACAGAATTGCTAAATCCCACAAACTCCACAGGAACACCAGCAAAGCCAGGGTGGAGGGATACTCCCCCCTTTCAAGACGGCATCCGCCACAGGCAACTATGTTTAGGGAGACAAAGGGAAAACAGAGTCCTCCCTACTTATCTCTCCATCGGCAAAGGCAGCTGGCACATTCCAGCAGGTGCTCAGTGGCCAAATAAAGGTCACAAGCACCTTAATGGGGCTGAAGGCCCATCCAGGAAGAGCCTTTTTAGCTGGCTCTTCTCAGCTGAGAAAAGCCACTTTGTGTAAGGGCTGTGACGGAGGTTCAGTGACCCTCTCTCATCAGGAGTTTTTCCCAAAGACAGCTCAGAGGAGGAAGATTTAGTGGGAATGCTGCCCCTTAGCATGAGATAAAATAACATCTCTTTTTTTTTTTTGCCTTGGGAGACTTTGGTTTAACCACTGAAAAGATGTCTCCCTCCTTCAAAATGATGGAGAACAACCTGGCACTGCCAGATCAGCCTAAGACACAGGCTTGGACAGAGCCAAGACTGCCTTTGCTCATCAGTGCAGGATTAGTACCTTCTCCAGAACCGTGAAAGACCTCTTCCTTCTGACTTCATGTTTCCTTTCTTTCCTGTTGGTCCATTTGCTGCGGCAGCTGCACTTCACCCTCAGCCTGACTGGCTACTCTTTTTTCTTCAAGGGCAGATTCCACAGGTTCCCCTGTAAGAAACCAGCAGCAAGAACAAAACCACAACATCTGTCAACACGCTCCCTGCGTAGCCAGGGGAATGAAACTCAATGGAATCCAGGAATTCCTTACTCACAGAAACTCAGTTGGTCACAGTCTTTAGTAAGGGGATGCTAAGGGCTAAACTCAAGCTCATTTGCTTTGGAGGAATTCTAACAGGAAAAAGGAACCCAAGAACTGTTACATAATGCTAAATTCTATTACACAAACATTTTTGTTAGCTTGCTTCCTGAAAGTATTCAAAAGCAAGGTCTACACTCTTTGTTATGTTTGGTTTCCATTTGGAGATTTTTTTTTCCTGCTATGATGAGGACTTTCTTCACCAAGGTATTTTTCCACCTCCCTCGTCAGGACATAACATAAAGCTGTAATCCATTTAGAAGACTTTACCATACCAGACAGGGAACTAATAGTAGCTATGGAGACGAGAACAACTTCAGGGCATTTCTCCCCTAAGAAAACACAAATGAAATATTGAAACAACAGCTGGGCATTTTGGAGGCAG